>JACJUY010000803.1:150002-183949 GCA_014220935.1 Platorchestia sp. MABIK
GGGATTTGAAACTCCACAATCCAAGCTCGGTGTTTCTTCCTGTCTAAAATAAGGAGAGCTTGTCGTAATTTTCCACCAGACCAAAATTTCGAGAATGGATGTGAGATCGATCAAGGGAATACCAGCAATGTGTCCTGGTATTAATTTTAACGTATTTGGAATGGTAGCGCTCTACATGGCGAATAAGCATCTTCAGTATACTTTTACCCCAAAAAGTCGACCGAAGATTGGGAAACTGAATTATCAATAAGTTTGAGACTACTGTGATTGTCGCCGCCTTTACTTTTTCTCTATTTCTCTGCCTTCAATTCGTTTCAACCCCCTCTTTATTTTTCTCTGAATTCATTTTGACTTTAGCTTTGTTTCCACGCTCATTTCCATCCACCCATCACTTTATTTCTATCCTCACTTGGTTTTGACCTTTCTTTTCATTCCTGCTGTCATTCTACTGTAGCCCTCACTTCATTTCCACTCTTACTTCATTTTACCAATCATTTTATCTCTATACTCACTTGGTCTCGACCTTCGTTTAATTTATACTCTCATTTTGTTTGGCCCTCACTCCATTTCTATCTTTATTTCGTTTCGTCGTCAACTTTGCAGTGACCCTCACTTTGTTGTGTGGCCCTCACTTTGTTCTCGCCTTCCACTCTTTCACGGGCATCTTTGTTCAACTTATAAGGGTAATATCATGGCTGTTATGGCAATTGTTCAAAACGGAAGCGGAGCACACCTATTGAGTAAAATTTCCGAGCCACAATTTATTCTTTGACAGTGCAGCGGTAAAAATTCAGGTCAAAGTCGAGGTGTTTTAAGAACTGCAACGGCTTCCATATTTCGACCATCAAGCTGCAACTGTTGATTTTGAGCAAAAAATAAATATTGTAAATGTTTTTTCCTTCAGTGTCTGGTCGAAAATTTCACTTCTTTAACAATTAAAGAACCGTTGAATGTGTTTATGTCGAGTGTGATTTCTATTTGTGTTCCAATCTTCGTGAAAAATATGATTGACAACCATTTTCTACGTTAAAAATGAGTCATACAAACAACATTGACCAAGAGATTGAAAAGTAGTTTCATATGATTGTAAAACTCTTCAGAAGATAGGAAAACTAATTATCAGACAACAAAGTGAACACAAAGAGAAGTCACATTCAAAATGCTCAAAGGTCCTTAAATAAGTGAAATTAATTAAATTCTCCATCAGATACTTAACAAAAAAGCATTTAGAAAATCCATTTTTTGTTCAAAATCAACAGTTGCAGCTTGATTGTTGAAATCTGTTGGCCGTTTACAACTTACATGATTTTGAACTGAAATTTAACAGCTATGCTCAGTCAAGCAATAAATCGTGGCGAGAGATTAAATACTCCAAAGGTGTGCTCTGCTTTCTTTCACTGCGTGTTCACCAAAAATTCCACATGAGCGTGTAACCACAACAATCAATAACAATAACTACAATCAAGAGCAATCAATAGCAACTTTCTTGCACTCGCCTGAACAACATCCCATTTTCAAATGCGAAATATTTACATGAATATGCTTCCCTTATACAAAGAAATACTTCTTATTCCCTCCAGTCGTATCTTGAAAATAAAAACTCTTCTCTTTGTAACCGAAACATGAGGAGAAATATTGTTCATTTCCTGCAATTATATCATGAGAAAAAATTTTCATTTTTCGATCAAATCGTAGCATAAGAAACATTCTTTCTTCAATGAAATTTTCGCATGAGAAGAAATGGTTGTTATTCTCTGCAGTCGTAGCACGAGATGAAAGATTCATTATTCAATGCTGCCGGTTGTGACGTATGGAGAAGTATTTTTTACTCCATGTAGTAGAAGTACGAAAAGAAACATTGCGTGCCCTGTGTAATCGAAACCTGGGAGAAAACATTCCACATCCTCTTCAGTCATAACAGAAGAAGAAACATTCCTCGATCTCTGCAGGCACAATAAGAAGCATAGCTTTCACTTTCTACTTGTCCATCGAGCGCTGCATCCCTCATAGCGTGTGTTGAGCACTCCTCTGCTCTGTGACAGGCAGCCATTCATTGAGTTGCCTTAGGGGAGAAATTATACATTGTTCAATGGACGTACATTCTTCAACGATGATGATCCAAAATAATTAATTATTCGATCACAGGACGTTAAAACTGCAGTGATTTATCTCTTAATGAACTATGAAACTTGATTTTAAAATGATTAACGTTGGTTCGTCAATGAGATTCAACCTAAAAGTTTCGTGATGACAACTTTTTTTGTTAGGTTGTTTTCGTTATATCAATTGTTTTCGTTGCATCAATTGTTTTCGTTGTATCAATCGTTTTCATTGTATCAATCGTTTTCGTTGTATAAACTGTTTTCGTGGTATTGTTTTCGTAGTATAAATTGTTTTCGTTGTATTAATCGCTTACATTACATCAATTATTTTTACTACATCAATTGTTTTCGTTGTATAAATTATTTCAATTATATCAAATGATTTCAATATATTAATTGATTTTCTTGTATCAGTTGTTTTGTTTTGTCAGTTGTTGATTAGATTGCTATATGTAGAGTCGGAGCAGGAAAATTTCCCAGAATTAGTTCTTCAGTAATCACCGTCCATCAGCAGTTCCTTAGAATTTTGTGCTATACTTACGCTTTTTTACTCATTTGTTGAACTTTAAGGTCAATCATTAATAATTTACTTCGCATTGGTTCATAATTTGATGAGCATGCAATGGGAACTTATTGATAAATGAAAATAAAATATTCATTTATCTTTAGCCTCGTGTTCCACATGCTTATATATATATTTTTTACGCTTTCCTTGAAATGACATTTTTGAACATCGGCCGAAACAAGCGACTCATCTAGTATTTCCTGGCGTCAAGAATTGCGAAGTTTTATGTCATGTATATGTAAGCTATCAAAAGTCATGAAGTTGTGTTATCTCTAATAACTATCATTACATTTATCATCAAATGTAGTTTAAGCAAGATTAGGAGTACATTGCCCTCAATCATTTTTCCACTAGTGACATGGGTATTACAATACTCGTGTGTGTGTATCATTTAAGTGTGTTAACTTTAAGATATTTTAAAAACCAATGATGGTAATTTTGTCCCATCTCTATTGGAAATAAACTGTTTTTCTTTTTTTTTTCTTTCTTTTTTCAGTGAATCATTTGTTGGAGACTTTTTAACCATTTATTAACCATCTAATGATCAGTTCCCAATCTTTTATGCATCCCTTACACATCACATACTAGTATTGTTCATCTTATAACTCTTCACAAATCTTTTATTTACCAATAACTATCAATGTATTCTTAATTTGCCCTTAATTATCTCAGTCTTGACGTTATCACAAAATTGTGAGTATAATTTTTGAGAGCAACATTTCATAACCTTACTTTTGAACAACGTAATTGTTTTTGGATTTTTGACGAAAATTAAGCATTGATTTTTAGATTCTTTATTGATTTCGATAAAGTGAAAGCTTAGTACATTTTTCCAAACAGGGCCAAAACGAAAGGCAAAATTTCTGATTTTATCAACCATCATTTTCTGAAAAGCTTATTAAAGGCCAACGATGAGGTACAATGAGGCGATACGATGAGGTAGTACAATGAGGTGGTATAATGAGGTGGTACAATGAGGTAGTACAATGAGGAAGTACAATGAGGCAGTACAATGAGGTGATACAATGAGGAAGTACAATGAGGTAGCACAATGAGGTGGTACAATGAGGCAGTACAATGAGATGGTAGAATGAGGCGGTACAATGAGGTGGTAGAATGAGGCGGTACAATGAGGCGGTACAATGAGGCGGTACAATAAGGCGGTACAATGAGGAGGTACAATGAGGCAGTACAATGAGGTGGTAGAATGAGGCAATACAATGAGGTGGTACAATGAGGTGGTACAATGATGCGGTACAATGAGGTGGTACAATGAGGTGGGGCGATGAGGCGGTACAATGAGGTGGTACAATGATGCGGTACAATGAGGTGGTACAATGAGGTAGGGCGATGAGGCGGTACAATGAGGCGGTACAATGAGGTTTTACAATGAGGCGGTACAATGAGATGGTACAATGAGGTTGTTCAATGAGACGGTACAATGAGATGGTACACTGAGGCGGTACAATGAGGCGGTACAATGAGGCTGACGAAGCTCCTCTGTTTTTCGGCTTAGAAAATGGTTAGTTACTTTGCACAGCAAATTGCATGCTGGATTATGAAATTGATTAAAATTTCTTTTCATTGTCTTAACTTCTGATGTAACATGAACAAAAAACTAATGTGCTCTGTTCAGGGAGGGGCACACACAGCTCCGTTGGTACATAAATCAATCAAGACATTTACCGCGTTTCCGAAGCTGTTCAGGGTTGGTTTGGTTGTTAGGAATTGAATTGGAAAATCGACTTTACTGTTCGAATAAATTTGTATTCTTTCTAATAAACATGAAAAGTACAATTGCACGATATCATTTCACCTCGCATGATAACAGTTTTTTTTTAAAACGTAGCGAAACAGGTGAAATGTCATTCATTTAAACCGGTACATGAATGGGCAATTTGGCACAATGCGCGGGGGGCGTGTTTAATTTGAAGAATTTACTTTTTGCTTCTGTAAAACCATTCATTAGAACTACAGAACTCTATTGCATGAGTTGATGTAGAGCGAGATCAAAGAGTCAACACGAATTTCAAGAATGGCTTCAATGGTCACACTGGACGATAATACAACGAAAACAAGTGCGAAAATTTTCCGACTAGGAACTAGACGATCGCTTTACTTTCTTTAACTCTAAACTTCGAAGGTAAAATGTTTCAACTGATATGGCTAAGAATGCAAAAGCAGTCCCCCAAACAAAACTGCAAGTTTTCTATCGACTACGAAACTTGCTTCCAGCAGACTACAGTCAGTGGAATTTCCTGCATTAACTTCAATAGAACAAATTGCGCTGCAGTAAACCAAATAAATTTAGGCGTAAGATGTATTGTAAACCAAGTAAACCTTGGTGTATATAGACAAGGTTCGCCGGGTGTCGAATAGATTATTTTTATCATTATTCAAGTAATTATGAAAATTTAAAGATGGTATCTCGCACAATTTGTGTTTGAAGTTCTTTAAACTAACGAAAGTGGGCTATTATTAAAGGCAATGAATGCACTGATTTGCAAGTAGGTAAATAAACTGTTTCGTTACATCTATTCCTTCCTGCAATCACAAAACAGGCTTTGATATTTTCTACCGTTTGACTAAGAAGAAACAAAGTATCTACGGAGTCATTAGCATTATTTAGCAAAACAATGGCTTCACAATTTATACTCATGCCCCTAGTATCTAATCATTGTGTAGAAATCTTGGACCTGATTGTTTGTACAACTAACTATCATTCTAATTAATCATGAGTCACACAAAAAGACTTGTGCACCTTAATCACTTTGAAATGACCTCTCAGCGAGTGCACTACTGGTGATTTTCTCCGTTGGGTATAAGAGAAAAATTCGAAGCACAAAACCCCACTCTACCCAGGTGTCTGAAATGGGTAGCGGTCTTGACCGGGGGAAAGCGTCATGGCGTCCTGTTAATTTTAAAGCATTTGAAAAACCAGTGTACGAGGTGATATGTATCAGGCTTGAATTGGAAATAAAGCATCCGTAGATGCCGATGTTTGTTTTACTTGCTTACTTTACTGTAGTGAGCAAAGAACATTGCAGGATATTAAGCACGACAGGGTGTAGTAAAGAAAAGGATAAGCGCTATGATGGGCACGGGAAAAACAGCTTCAACTGATTTTTAATTAGGTTAATAGAATATGACTGCCCATTCATTATTAGTATTACGTAGCTGAAAATGATCGTGAATAGTTTCTAACGGAAATCTGTTAGGTCGAGTGAGTTATACAATTATTTTTGATTAGATAAAGTATATTTTTTATATGGAAGTTAAGTTATATAACCAGGTAGAATTTTTCTTAGAGAAAGTGTCAATAAGGATAAAATCAAAATACCTAAATTAATTTCACAAAAATAATGCTAGAATACAGTAGAATATATAATCTAATTATCTCATACATAAATATTACATGAAATGTTCACGGTTTTTGTATTATAAGAGCGAACTAGTTTCCCGCAACATGATGGGAAACAAAATTTTTCCATACAAAAAACTAACAGTATTTTCCATTTTTCAAAGTTCACATTTTCATCAAATGTAACCAAGCCAGCCGTTGATTTATGGAAGTTTCAACGCATCACAGATAGTGATCTCAGCTAAGATCACTATCTGTGGCGCGTTGAGGTTTCCAGGAAGCTACGGCCGGCGCGGTTAAATTTGATGAAAATGTAAACTTTTTAAAAACGTCGTCTTTAGAAAATCAGAATGAAAAAGTGTGCAATACTGTTAGTTTTATTGTATAGCATATTCTTGCTTCCATTATGTTGCGAAAAACTAATATGCTCTAACATTACAGAAGCCATGAACATTTTGCATAATGTTAATTATATGTTTATAAATGAAACGATTTTGTTACCCTGCTAAATGAACTACAGTAGTGAACCATTACCAATTTTAGTTCATTTCATCAGATCCATCCACCTATCATTAGCTAAATCAATATTGCCAAAAATGCTCAGAATTATGATTTGTTTCAATTGATGATCCGCATTATCAACCAATTCCTCTACACGATTATCTTTAACTATTTCTTCTTTTGATTATCATTATCAACTTTCTTGTTAAAATCAACAGCTCGGTACAACAAAAAATTGACTCAAGAACACTCACCATCAAATACCACCAGAATTTTCTCACTTGAAATTTCCAAATAAAATACAGTCGGCACTGGATGAAGCACTCCGGGTATCTTCACTGGCACAATGCAGTGAAAGTAAGGGCAAAATCCGGTATCTACTCCCATCCGGTACACACTCAATCCATCGTACCCACGCCCCATTCCATCTCCAAGCATCGAAAACAATCTTAAAATGGGATACAAGACATTCATCTCCTGTATATTTTCCATCTTCTCGTATAGTTTTAAGCGCAAAGAACACATTTTCCGTATTTCTTCTCCCCTTTCTACTACTCCACGCAGTGCGTTTCCTGACAGCTTCTATAATAATGTACAGTAAAACACAAAGTATTCCCTTGAAGTCTCCCCCGGCAAACTAGCACATGATGCTCCGAAGCTCAGGGCGGTGTTTGCGGCATGTAAGTCGCTGGAAAGTTACCCGTAGATGACGCCCTGAGTTATGACTGCCTCGACTCTTACGCCTCTTCCTGTCTTCTTTCTAAAGAGAACACTGCACCATACACGCGCCTCTCGCCGCGTTTGCATTCCGTTAGTAATTGAAGTTATCACGTTGATGGCGTTATTGCGGTTGTTACGGTTGGTTTGGTTAGGTTGCAAGTAGCAGAATAGGGTAATCGACTTTACTGCTGGAATACAATTCTCCCTTTTCTTTGAAAAATGAAAATTATAATTGTAAGATATCATTTTACCTAGTATGATAACATTTTTTTTTTTATATTTCGCGAAATAACTAAGACACCATTTGTTCCGGAACGTGAATCAATAATTTACCTTGTGGTACACATATGTCCCAATATGCAGTCAACGTATTGTTATCGGTGTAGTTTTTTAGTATGAGAGTGAACTACCGGTTAACATTCGTAATTTTCCTACGAGTATGCATCTTTGCGCGGGTCTTACACCGCAGTACGTAGGCACTACTGACTGAGCTCTTCACGTGAGAAGTACAAAACGTTAGGGGTAAATCTTCGCAATAACTCTAATAACTTAGGTAAAATAATGAAGACGATGATGAGAAACGTCACTATAAAGATAGTTTTGGGCTTCATTTCAATCTTTTCTTCAAGCTGGACGTTCATTTCACTTCAATGTTGACAACCGCAAATTTTTTGATTGAAATGTACGCAAAAGAACTTAGTCTAAGCCAACTTAACAACCTAACTTGACTTTATGCATCTGCTGTGCGCTAACCCTTTGTGCATCTGTTAGTAATTTATGGCTTTGCCCTCGCATGGGATTATGAAGGAATTGTTCAAATGTGAGGTAATTAGAAAGTTCCTCATAAAATTGCGTCGGATTCATTTATAAGTTTGTTCTAAGCTTGCTTTAAGTCTCAAGAAACAAGGTTGTCCTCAGTTGAATTTCAAAACAGCTGTTCAGATACTTGTAGGCGTGATTCAATTGCTTTAGATCTGATTTTAAAGTCAAGTAACTAGGTTGTACTGAGCTTGATTCTAATATCAAGTCACAGCACAGATTCCTCACCTGTGCTTTATCCTAACCAGGATGTAAGACCGCTCCAAATTTCAGGCAAGATCTGATTCATTTTGCTTACAATCAGTGAATGTGATCTAAATTTGAGCACCTACTCAAAACTAATATCAAATTCAAACTTACTGTAACGTAACTCAAAGGTTAAACAAAAGCAGTAAAGTTGCGGTAACTTCAGATTGCTTCAAGATGGACCATGTCAGAACCATCTTATGGCGGACACGTCCCATGTAGATCCGCACAATACATCTCACACTGCCATATCCAGCCTACAGGCTGGCCTTTACTTGTACCAAGGAGTGTTCGGTAACTGTAAAGAAAGTTTGTCAACTGAAGAGAAAGGAGCCGTCAACCACAAACGCAAAATCGCTGCAGTTATTCTGTTGAGTGAATGCTTGATTTGCTGTTGAATTTCTTCATGTCTTGTTTATGACGGAAATTTTATTCTTTTTTACTTTTATTACACACCATCTTCGTTTTACAGCCTACGGAATTTGTCATTTAGAGAAATGAAGCGAAAGCTACTTAAGAACAGTGCACACATTGCCTGCGCAAAATTGGAGTTATGGAGTTCGAAGAAAAATGCTGTGTTCCGTAAGGAGGGTTGTGCGAGTGTTCTGCTAACATAAAGGGAAGGAAAACTCGGTGTGCAATTCCAGTGAAAGGCAATTTTGTTAGACTCCAATTTACTACTTCTACACATTTTGTTAGTTCTTTTCCTTCTGCTTATAGTTTTCTTCCTAAAATCTTCTTTCGTCAAGTCTTTTCTTCTCAGACTGCTAGTGTGTAATTTTATTTTATTTCTTTCCTGCAATTAAGAAAAAATAACCACACGGGATGAGTTATTCATAGTTCTATTTTTTGCTAACTTTTTAATCACTTTCTTAACCTGAAATAGAGTGTACGTAGTAGTACCGTAAAAAGAGTAGATTCAAATGAATCATTCGAATCAAATTAAAAGACCACATGCCGTTCCAATAGCTCAGATCGCAACTCAACGTAATATTCATAAATCACTTTTTTTGCACAGTTTATTCTCGAACAAATTGCGAGGCAATGCTATGTTCTTCTTTATCCAAAAGTAATTGCACATTTTTTTTTAAATGAGAAGGAAATTGGCCAGTTTTCTTAAACTGAAATAAAATGGTCAATTCTCATCTGAGATACGAAGGCTTTGAATTCTCATAGAAATGATAAGAAAAATTCTAATTCACATCGAAAGGATCTGGGATAATTGTGCATACAGAGGATAGGGAAATCGTTAATTCTCATCGAAACAATAAGGCAATACCGTCAGCGGAGTCGCCCGAGAAAGCTGGCAGCGATACATGGCGTTATCACTCCTGTATTTCCTGTCACTGCCTCGATGTAACAAAAAACTAACGTGAAAGTGAATGTTTACTCTATGAATCCCGCGGAGATACACTCCGAGTTTTCCATAAATCTTTATTGACACAAATCATTGCAGTTAAACGGGAGCAGATTTTCAAAGTTACGGAAGTTTTCATTGAATTTCCTCCGGTTTGTCTTCACTGAAAGCAAACTCACATTGAAATTATATATTTTGTTCCTGTTCTTCATAAAGTATAAAAGTTATGTTTGTTTAATGCTCATACAATAAAAATTCACGAAATTTGTTTAATGCAATGGGCAATTTCTGTAAAAGACATTCGATCGTACTCTGTGAACACATGGAAGGTGAGTTCCATAATGGGTGTAATAATTGTATCAAGCTTTTGTTCTCGAGTTAATCCAATTGCACTTATCAGTTCGATATCAAATTTTGGAATAATATGAAAAACAGCTCTGAACAATTCAATGTAATGTTAATCCTGACTTTCATAAATAGTTACAAAATCATTCTTACATCTCGCAGCACGCTCAAATAACGTTTTTAACGATAATTTACCAGTGGTTTTCCGTACGTACCCCGTATTTCCAATCTCTTTTTCATAATACATATTTCGAGCAATGAGGAAATAAATGAGAGTAAAGTTAATATTTTTCCACCGCACTAGGTATCGATCGTACATAGAAGAAACCATGAAATACTTTTGGTTAGGGCATTTCTGAAGTGATGATTCGAAGTACAATAATGTTATTTTTACTAATGAAATAAAATCAAAATAATAATAAAATAAAAAATTGAAAAATAAATAATGAAATAATTAAAAATAATAATAAAGTACAATAATATGTATAATACGCTTGATTCGGATCTGATGAAGTTTGTCAGATGTCTAGTTGGTACCAGTGCGAGCCCAAAACTCTGCTCCTGTGAAGTATGATGGAAGCAATGTACATACGTGACCTCTCTTTTAAATTACGTTACATATGTTGCTGGGGATGAATTGAAAAATTTATAATGAAAACAGCATTTCATCAAATATTTTATGGATGATACTGTACGGGCATTTAATTTTTTTTCCTTTTTAGAGTTTGAGTACACTCTCATTTATCTTTTCATTCTGGTATAGCAAAACAATAGAATAGAAGACAAACTAAGAACACAGCGTATGATAAACAGAACACAATATACAATAATCGAACTGAATGTAATGAAACAGGATATACATGCAGTAATGGAACAGAATACGAGACACAATAACAGAACAGAATATGATGAAATAGAATATGATTATACTAGCCAGTACAGGTTTTAAAAACACAATTTTTCCAACCTGATTCCGGAAGGAGTTTTCGGGGATGATCTCATGAGGTATATTTTATATATTGTCACCTTAGCTGCGTCAATAAACCTTTGTTATACAGAAATTCTGGTCACATGATAATTATTGACAACCAGATCATGTTCATGATTTTGCGTAAACCTATCGGATTTTAATTAGTTAGTTAGCACTATTTTCAATTGCTCCCTTTAAATTATGACGCACGCTGGTTCTGCACTGGTGATCTACGGCGTCATCTTTACCTGCTTGAACATACCATAAAAATGAACGATTTTTTGCTTGTGAAAATGTGTGAGAACCTTGCTCAGTTTTGCTTGTAAAACGGTGTTGAAGCCATGCTTATTTTTGCTAGTAGAACTGTGTGAGAGCCATGTTTATCTTCGCTTGTAAAACTATGCTAAAAAACTTTGTTTCTATTGGGGGGAAACTTCGCAAAAGTTGACTTTTTAACAGAATCTTGACGACATTTAGTAGAGCAGTCAGGGGACGGAGATGATCATTTCTTTCCCTCTCGCACATCGTGTATTATTTCAACATCATTTGACTGCACCTCCCTATTTCCCCTCCCCCATGCGTAGGATTAGAAGTATTACCTCAGCCACAAGAAAACCCGTGCAATACCTCTTCACCCTAGTATAGGTCACAGGTATTCAATTAATTAATGTCTACCTATCACCCTATGGGGGCAGGTAGGTGCTCAAGCATTGCACCTCCAACCTACGGGATATCCCACCCTTTTATAGACGGTTAGGTACTTTACATTACACCTTCTACCTAATTAAGGGATATTCACCTCTTGGTGGCAGGTAGGTGTTCTACATTACACGTTCTACCCAAGGGATATTCACCCCTTGGTGGCAGGTAGGTACTCTACATTACACCACCTACCTAAAGGATGTGCCACCTTTTTATAGACGGCTAGGTACTTTACATTACACCTTCTACCAAAGGGATATGCATTTAATAGGCAGGAAAGTGCTCTACATTACACCACCTACTTAGGGGAAGTGCCTACTTTCCTTGTTCCCAATAAACAGAAGTTTTTACGCCTGCTCACAGCCAGGCCGCCACTCTAGGGTATGAGCTCTCGTTCTCCAACTCCCGCATGAAGGATCTGATCCAGAGTTGCTGAAGGAGTACGCGGAAACGCATTCTGAATCTAAACCGAATGACGCGCGCTTACAAAACAACCTGTAAATGTTGAGGCATTCATTGTTGTTGTTTATGCTATTGGGAATTATAATGAGTTTGAAGATTGTAGAGTACAAATTTTACTGAAGCTTGAAAATTGAACTAATATAAACAACTTTAGAATGATCTATGGACAACTCGTGTGTTGATTCGGTGGCAGTCGTCATGTGCTCAGCGATGTAAATTAAAAAAACCAAAGTTTTAAATTTTCATTTAGTTAATATCTTTGAATCGTTGTGATAAATATAGTGTATAGTCAAGTTAAATATTGTGTTGTTGCTACAAATGTAGTTTTCAATATAACGTCGTTACATTACTTTCTTCTTATAATGTGAGCAACTTTGGGAAATCACAGAGAGAATATTGAATGATAAATTTGCCGTGTTATAACACAAAAAAATCGTGAGTTTATGATTATATCGAATGACATTCCCTAATTAGATGCTAATCGTTGAGTGATGCTGATTTCAAGAGATACTGAACGCGTCCCTAAATGCAGAATAATTCTAAAAATTACTGGAAACTTATTTCATTTATGTGCAATGAACCCGTTATTCTTCCATTCTGGGGATTAAATTCACTTTTTCATTGCATTAATCCATTTATCTTGCAACTCTCAATTGTATCAAGTCTACACAGACTGGTAACTGAGAGCAGCAATATTTTCGTCCCTTCAGGGCTCCTGAAGTAATCACTCAGCTGAGCTGGGTGGCGATGGGAGAAAGTTCTAGTTACTTTATGTACTTAGATATCGATGCGTTTTAATTTTACAATGGGATCAGAGAAACTTTTTTTTGGCATGCAGTTATTTGAGGTGCAATAAGGTTGGTGAAGACTTTTAGTGTACCATAGGGTCGAGGAAGCCCTTTGAGATACAATAGAGCTGGAAAAATCTCATTGTGTGCGTTAGGGACGATCAAATTATTTGATATACAAAGTGTTTGGAAGCCTTTTGAGGTACAATAGGGTTGGGCAAACCCTTTTGTGTATAATAAGGTTGGGGAAACCTTTTGGTGTACAGCAGGGTTGTGGAAACCCTATCGTGTTCAGCAGGGTTATGGAAACGTTTTGGTGAACACCAATTTTGCTACTTTACAAAGTTGCTCTGCAGTATTTCTCAATTTACTTTAAAGATGATTTCATCACATTTGTCTCTTTTAAATAAACTTCTTCGTTAAAAAAAATTCCCCAGGGCATTACATGGTCTGAAAACACCCCTTTTCTTTCGGGCACTTTTTATTTGACAGATTTCAACTATAACAGAAAAAAAGGGTGCGGTCTTCAGATTTGCCCAAACAACGAACAAGTTTAAGACGAGTGAAATCCTGGCTTTGCTAGCGAAGACGTGAGCAACATTTGAGAACCAAGTTTTGCTCATGGAGTCAAATTATGTCGCATTAGAACGGGAGTTTGACTGCACCGACAGTCAAAAGCAATGAAAAGATCCAGAGCGATAAAAATTTATTTACCTGCATCAATATATTCCATAGAGAACGTTAATGAAGTCGCATGGCTCTCCTATTTAAGAACATCTATAATGTTGTAACATGTTTGAAAACCTTGAGCTACAAGGTAAAATTTGAATTCTCCTACGTTTTTGGAATGCTTTATTCCGTCCAGCTGTGGGTCCGGTGAAGGATAACCTAGAACTAGAATGCAGTGAAGGACAACCTAAAACCAAGATGAAGTGAAGGACAACCGAAAACTGGGATGAAGTGGTGGACAACCAAGAATTGTGAAGCAGTGAAGGACAACCAAAATATGAGCACTGAGCAATAAATGAGTAATTTCAATTTCCTAATTGAAGTAAAATCGTCACTTTACTTTTAAATTTCGTTTAGCGGTGCGTATTTATACCAAAAAGAAAAGGCGTTTTAAGTTGCAAAAGTCAAGTATTTGGAACAAAACTTTCTTGATTGCTGTTATTTATGTTTATATTTTCCAAATTTAAGGCAATGACTTTTTGCATGCATTTTTTTCGATTCTTCTCAAGCATTCTCTCTGAAACCTGGGATCTGAGGGTAAAACTTTATTCCATTTTAAGAAAAATATCGCTGACGAGGAGGTTGTTTTTTAATCCATGAGAAGCACACAAAAACTGTCATTCTCCATAACAGACTCTTTCAAATAATTATGACAACAGTACATTGAAATGATGATTTCTCCTTTCAAAAAAAATTAAATGCGGTCGGATAAAGCACAGTAAAGCACATCTAAAAAAAGCGACAGAGGTCGAATTTTGGCGTACAGTGTGGAAAATCCCAGTGTACTTTTGTTCTTAACTTTTAATCGGTTAAGATAGAATGGAAATATGTTCTTTAACTCTTAATCGGTTCAAGTTAAGTATGGAAAATAATATAGTGTACTCATGTTCTTAGCTCCTTTCCAGTCATGCGTATAATGTAGACAGAAATGTTATTGCCAAACTCAAGATATGTTTTAGTAAAAATATATTAGTCATATTGCAACAGATATAAATCGCACTGCCTGAAAGTTTTTCCACACACTTGAATAAGAGATACCTCAATACGCTCAATATTTCCACAGGGAAATGGGAAACCATGGGGAAAGGATATCTTTTGTTACTAACCATAGTGAAATAAATATCTTATTTTATCAACCGTAATGAAATAGATGCCTTATCGTTTTAACCATATTGAAATGAATACCTCATTTTTATAACCATAAAAAATGAACATCTTATCTTACACACCATAATTATATGATTATCTGTTCTTACATACTATATTGAAATGAATATCTTATCTTACTAACCATTGTGAAATGAACATTTTATCTTACTAACCAGAGTAAAAGGAATATCATCTTACACACCATAGTGATATGAATATCTTATCTTACAATATCCTGCCTTTTTGACGACAGAGATACATCAGGCTTTTGCAAAGTGCGGATGCCAAACGTACGACGTTGCTGAACTTGTGGCACGAGCTCCTCATTTGACGCGTTGAAAAAATGCCTTGGAAAACGCCCCATTTTGTCCGAAACACCAGTTGCATCACACATAAGGTCATGATCGTAGCTCTCTGCATTAACTTTAATTGAATTTTTTTCTGAGTGATGAAACTGAGAAAAATGGCGTCCTCTGAGCTGACCCATATTACAGAACTAGAATCAAGTAAGACGGAAGAAGAACATCTGCTTTGAATTCGAAATGCGTTCTCAGAGAACAGACGACAATGATTTCTCTCACATGGGATGCGCTTAAGAATGAATAAATATGTTCTTGCATATCCTATCGAGGCCATATATATATATATATATATATACTTGTGTCGGAGTATAAATCTTGCCCTTAGTTCGCAATGTTTTATTGGGCGTAGGACGCTTGAAAACCAGTTCCTTTGAGGGAAATTCTTTTTTAACTAACAACGTGAATATTCAATGATAAACATTCACGCAAAATTCTACAGAAACAAATAAAAACGAATTCTTTATGACCATAAAATTATTAGTAACCATTAATTAATACCTATTACTATTAATTAACATGGAAGTAAATTAATAAAACTGAGCTGGAATGTCTAACTAAAGGGTTTGGTGCTCCCGAAACGTGCAATCGATCAAAACAGAAATTGGAGCGAGTGACTACACGTGAAATAACTATGACATTGATATTCATTTATGAGCGAATAAACTAGCAGATTTAAAACGGGAGCTTACCTACAACGGGACAGAAGGGAGCTCATTACTTCTAGAGAGCAGCATTTCTCCCACGAAACAGTTTAAGAAAAACTAACTTTTGGAAGAGGTCTGGCACTATCTACAAACGACTTGAATTTAGGACATCCAAGGTAAGCGGCTTATTGTACAGTTTTTCCCACAAAAACCCGAACCGACTTTTTATTTTCTTGTATCAGTAATACCATCACAATCTGTGATTCCTTTTCTATAGCTTAATTTTAAAGGAAAATTTGACTAGAAATTAAGTGCTCATGGTATTCTTATGATTGTATTACTGGTACAGGAAAATAAATACTCGGTTCGGGTTTTTGTGGGACGTACTGTACAGTAACTTACCGCACACCTGATTCTAGAGAGTTGTTACCTCAATAGCTACCCTCGTAATGTCTTGGCTGTCGAATTTAACGGACCACGATATTAGTCGTAGTGAGCTTCACTGCCATTGCAATGGAATGATCTTTCAACATGACATTGACAACCTTTATTAGCTAGAGGTGTTCTATCCACAAGGACTATATTGCCTTCGTTATTATCCTACTCTTAAATTGTCATGAGATAATTTTTGTGTTGAATTTCATATTCAATAGCAAAGTCTCTCAAAATGTCATCTGTAGGTCTCTCTATTTATTTACGTACAGTACACATAAAACTCTGACAACTACATGGGGCGATTGATTGGTTGATTGTTTGGTTAACTAATTGGTTAGTTGGTTGATTGGGATTGGTTAGTCGAATGATTAGTTAGTTGGTTGATTGGGTGATTAGTTAATTAGCTGGTTGATTGGTTGGTTGATTGGTTAGTTAGTTGGTTGATTGGTTGATTAGTTAGTTAGCTGGTTGATTGGATGGTTGATTGGTTAGTTAGTTGGTTGATTGAATGGTTAGTTAGCTGGTTGATTGGTTGATTGATTGGTTAGTTATTTGTTAGATTGGTTGATTGATTGGTTAATTAGTTAGTTGATTGGTTGGCTGATTTGTTAGCTAGTTGGTTGATCGGTTAATTAGTTAGTTGATTGGTTGGTTGATTTGTTAGTTAGTTGGTTGATTGGTTATTTAGTTGGTTGATTGGTTAGTTTACTGGTTGATTGAATGGTTGTCACAGACCACGCTTTTCTTCCAGTCGTAAAATAAGTAGAATTCAACTCCGTTTCAGTATTAGCATTGACGCAAAATTAAATTTTGCACACGGTGTGTTGAGGATACGATCTATTACAAACACTCATTTTGTTTAAAGGGAATTTTTTTCCCCAAAACGATACATGTAGTCGAGAAGACAACCTATCTAAATGAGTCACTAGTCCTAGTCTATATTTGCCACTTTTGCAATCTTGTTGGGTTGCCTCCGTCTTTGTTTTGCTTTCAGAATTTACATAAAACAAAATTCAGTGCCCTGCTTCTAGTAGCAACCACAGGACAAAATTCCTCATTTTCACACTTATTATCATGTATGCTACCGGTTGGCATTACCCATTATGGGAAGACTTTTCCTCAAAAAGTGACATGATCAACCTGACCAACATGTGGTCGAGGTTCTGATAAATCGCATTTTCAACAGGAATGCCTTGTGCTACATCCTGTTTTTGAGACCCCACGCAGCGCCGTAGGTAGGATACCCAAACCAACGCAGCATAGCAGGAGGCAATGAAGCCCTGCAGCCAACGCTTGTATATAAAGCGGCGGTGACCTCCTTCCAGCCAGTGTGTGTTGAGCGAGTGTCGTAGTAGCGTAACCATCATGAAGGTATGTCTTAGCTTACCCCTTTTCCCCTCCTTTAGTTTTTTCCTTCCCGTGGCTTCAATTGAACAGGTCGTGCACTGAACGGGTAGTGATCGATTGAATGGATTATTCAATCGATCGCTGTTATGAGTGATAGTAACTGTTGATTTTCATGGTTTGTTTCTTCAGGCTTCTAAAAAAAGTTGGTAAAGATTAGGGTATTTTGGGTCACATGGAGCGTTCCGGTCGTGATCTAAGATGGGAATCGAAAACAATCTTTGAAAAAGGCACAGACGAAGCGATACTTATGTGGCTTGTACTACATTTTAATCATCAAGCGACTAAAATAGCCTACGATACCACATGATTCTTTCTTCTTCCTCTGATGTTTTAAGGTACAAATAATTGGAGGAAGGTAGGCTAGATACCTAGAATTATTTCAAAAAAATAAATGCTAACTTGAGGTCAAAAATGCACGTCACGCAGCACAAGCATCCACCTCAACAGTACGTTAAGTTGACTGATGAAGTGTGTTGGTTTATCTTCAACACATCAATTAGGGATCAATGAACGAATATACATTTTAACCCTCTGCGAACTTAAACAGTTTTGGAAGGTCAAAATAATCATAAAGTAAACATCGATGGAGAAATGAACATTTCTTGGAGACCCAATAACTTCAAATGGGATTTGAATGAAATGCGCCATGGGTTTAGCCTGAATTTGAATTAAGTGTTAATTTTTTCTTTGTCACTGCCTATTTTCCAGTCCACTTGAGAGACACCTGAAAGCTCTCGCTTTGGACAAAAATCTCTGATCTGAGTGATATTGAGATCATGGAAATAAATATAAGAAATTTTTAACCTCTGCGAGTAAAATATTTGTCTCCAGATGATACCTGGACTACATCTTACACATTTTTGCCACAAAAACATTTGAAAAATACTTTAAAAAACGCTCCAAGACTTAAGTAAACAAATTCAGCTAGCTCAAGATCATTGTAAGAGTTGAAATGAACAGTTTTAAAATGGATTTACTCTAATTTCACTATTGCGTCACTCTAATTTTACCATTGCGCTATTTTGATTTTACTATTGCCTGACTCTAATTTTACTATTGCGCAACTTTGATTTCACTATTGGATAACTTTGATTATACTATTGCGCAATTTTTATTTCACTACTGTCTAACTTTGATTTAAATATAGTGTAACTTTGATTTTACTACTTTTATAACTTTGATTTTACTTTTACTATCAAGGTGTTCATGAATAAAAAAGCTATCTCCTCTCTAAAAGTTAAAAAAAACTTAATGCTCTGCAATGACAGGCTCTGAAGTAGAACTGAGCCCACATCTATTTTTACATAAGCAGTTCTCGCGTCCATCATTACGTAATTAACAGAATGAATCAAAACAGCATAATTTTCATTTACTAGCTCAAAACTCCTGTTTGGTCAGTCTAGTGTTCGCTAAAGCTAAGTGTTCTAGAATAATGAAGTTGCAAACGTAGAATAAGGTTTTTATGAGATGCTGTGAGTCACTGAGCTTGGTCGGGTCGCAAGTAGTTTGACCTCAACCTCTGTTGTGATAGTGCAAAGTAATTGTTATGGTAGTGCAAAACAATTGTTATTGTAGCGCAAAGAAACTGTTTTGATAGAGGAACTGTTTTGATAGCGCAAAGTAAACTGTTATGATAGCGCAAAGTAACTGCTATGATGGCGCAAAGCAACTGTTATGATAGCGCAAAGCAACTGTTACGAAAGCGCAAAACAACTGTTATGATAGCGCAAAGCAACTGTTATGATAGCGCAAAGCAACTGTTACGATAGCGCAAAACAACTGTTATGATAGCGCAAAGCAACTGTTATGATAGCTCAAAGCAACTGTTACGATAGCGCAAAGCAGCTGTTATGATAGCACAAAGCAGCTGTTATGATAGCGCAAAGCAACTGTTATGATCGCGCAAAGTAACATTTATGATAGCGCAAAGCAACCGTTGAGATTGCGCTAAGTAAGGATTCATCTGTTGTGTTGTTGGCGTCCATAAGTTTTTCTTTTCAATCGTTTGCAACGCGTAACTTTGAAAGCCACGGGCACAATTGAGACGAAGACTAAGCGAGAACTGTGACGAGATTCCTCAAATGTTTTTCGATGTGTAATAACTAAGTTATTCTGCCTTTGCCTAAAATTTTTTAAATTTATTCATCAAAAAGGATTTTTTGTTACAATCATCTCTATGGTTCTTACGTAATAGGTTCTTATGGTTCTTATGACTAACTCCAGGACGCCATGTCAGACACTCGGCTGAGCCAGCACACATTTTATACACCATTTTCATTAAAGCAAGCTTTATTTTTTCCCAACGGGAAGAAACCGTGCACTTCCACTCCTGTGTTGTGTATTCTTGAACCCTTCACCCAAAGAGCAAGCCCTGTTAACTATTTGGCCTCGGAGGACTGTAAATAAAACTGGTTTTAAATCACTTGAAAATTACACTTTTTTGGCATTGAGCACGAAAACTTGTACACCAATATAAACTCCCTCAATGTCCCGCAAACTGAGGGCAATGTAGCTGGGGGGGCTTTGTGTGCTCGCTGTTGCAAAAACAAGGTATATACGCTAAAGCATCACTATTGAACGTCATCAAGATACGCTAAAGCTGGGTGCGCTGAAGCGTCGCTGTTGAATGTAGTCTAGGGGCACTAAAGATACGCTAAAGCTTGGTATGCGTAAGTGTCACTATTGAATATCGTCTAGGTAGGCTAAAAATAGGACGCTTAAGTGTCATTATAGTACGTCGTAAGCCAAAAGTAAAAATTAAAGGAGCTTAAAGGCCTTTCATACTTCCGGGACCTTAGGAAAAAGTCATACCGAAAATAGCTAAAAAACCATAGTGAAACTTGTGGCTCGTACAATTGACATACCTCAGGGCTACCATTGCGAGGTTATTTGAAAGGGTTTCGATGGAACAGAAAAACCAGAACAAGTGCCAAGACTTGAATGAAAACCTGCCTGGATTGAAAAGTGTTCGTTTTTTATAGAACGGGAAAATCCAGTCTTGCTGATTTCGATTTCTTCCAGCGCTACAGCCCGTGTATTTTGGGTCTCAAATCAAATCTTTTTAGTCGAAAACGTTTCTTATGTAAAGAGTGAAAAGCATCTGAAAAAATAATTCAGCTCTACAACTTTTAAAATTCGGTTAAATAACTCACTGTTGCTTACAGAAAAATTGAAATACGTTTACAGAAAGAAGACACACAAGCATTAGATTTTTCATCTTTTTCGCTGGCCCGTAGCACTTGGCAGTTAACGAAAATAAAGGACAGTTAGCTCGTCAACGCACTGTTTTAAACCTGCAATTTTAGGTCAATTAAAATAATAAACCAAACCTCAGACAATTACGGAGATAACGGCTCAAGAACTCGAAATCTATGTCACGTCGAGTCAAGCTTAAAGTATAATTTCTAATTTCTCAGGACTAAGGCCGGATTTTAAACATATCACGTCATCTTAGCGGTGCACCTGCAGCACGAGTTGAGGATTCAGATGCGCTACGTGCTATAAACTTGCAAGGGAAGAAAAGTACGGATTTTATGAAAAAATATAAGTACGGAATCCCTATGCTGAAAGTGCGTACTATAGCCAAATCATGTTAGAAAAACTCATTCCGCCAGCTGTACCGCTACGATGACGTGAATTGCTTTGAAATCCGAGTTCCAGAATTGCCTGGAAATCCAAGTTCCTGAATTGCCTGAAAATCCGAGTTCCAGAATTGCCTGGAAATCCGAGTTCCAGAATTGCCTGGAAACCCGAGTTCTTGAATTGTCTGGAAATCCGAGTTCCAGAATTGCCTGGAAATCCGAATTCTTGAATTGCCTGGAAATCCGAGTTCCTGAATTGCCTGGAAATCCGAATTCCTGAATTGTCTGGAATTCCGAGTTCCTGAATTGTCTGGAAATCCGAGTTCCAGAATTGCCTGAAAATCCGGGTTCTTGAATTGTCTGGAAATCCGAGTTCCAGAATTGCCTGGAAATCCGAATTCCTGAATTGCCTGGAAATCCGAGTTCCTGAATTGCCTGGAAATCCGAATTCCTGAATTGCCTGGAAACCCGAGTTCTTGAATTGTCTGTAAATCCGAGCTCCTGAATTGCCTGGAAATCCGAGTTCTTGAATTGTCTGGAAATCCGAGTTCCAGAATTGCNCCAGAATTGCCTATAAATCCGAATTCCTGAATTGCCTGGAAACCCGAGTTCTTGAATTGCCTGGAAATCCGAATTCCTGAATTGCCTGGAAACCCGAGTTCTTGAATTGTCTGCAAATCCCAGTTCCAAAATTGCCTGGAAATCCGAATTCCTGAATTGCATGGAAACCCGAGCTCTTGAATTGCCTGGAAATCCGAATTCCTGAATTGCCTGGAAACCCGAATTCTTGAATTGTCTGTAAATCCGAGTTCCAGAATTGCCTGGAAATCAGAGTTCCAGAATTGCCTGGAAATCCGAATTCCTGAATTGCCTGGAAATCCGAGTTCCTGAATCGCCTGAAAATCCGAGCTTCCAATTTGCTTGGAAATCCAAGTTTATGAGTTGCCTGGAAGTCCGAGTTCCTGAATTGCTTGGAAATCTGAGTTTCTGAATTGCATGAAAATCTGAGTTCCTGAATTGCTTGGAATTCCGAGTTCTTGAATTGCCAGAAAATCCGAGTTCCTTAAGTGCATGGATATCCGAGTTTCAGAATTGTCTGGAAACTTGACTTTTTGGCCGTGCAAATGTTTTTTGAACCAACGAGGCGGAAGCCAATGGAGTCGACGCAAGAACACATTTCTTATAAACTCAACTAGCATCTGATAACCGAGCTGCCACAGGTGGCGTGGCGTGTGTGGACTGCACGACCTAAATAGCTCGCCCACTTATTCTCAACTTTTTTTGTGCTCAAAGAAATGAGACAAAAAAAGTTTCAGTTCGAGCTCAAATCTGGGACAGTAATTGTCGCTGTAGGATCTACGCAGGGAATGTAGATGAAAGTATCATATCCACTGGCTGAAGCGTTACTCATTTCTGCATATTAAATTCATTATTTATGAAGCACAATTTTTTTTCTAAGGTAATACAATGTGAAAGCTGCCCGGAACTGCAGGTGTGACTTAAATTTCAAAGAAATCGTAGCTACTTGCTGTTCTGCCGTCCGGTTAAAAATTGACACAAAAACATCAGTATTGCAAACAAACTAAAGGACCGTTATGGTATCACGCATTTGAAAGCTTTCCATACAAAGTGAAGCGCCAGTCGCTAAGTCAGAGCACCATCTGACGCTCAGGCAAAATCTCATCTCTGAAAAATTCAACTTATGGGATTTTTGCTGGTGCTGCTCCTGTGCTACGACCACAATCCTAGTTTAGCTCATCCAAGCAATCGTAGTTTCGCTCAGTGCAGCAATCAGCAATCCTAGCATCGTTCAGTGCAGTATCAGCAATCGTAGTTTCGATCAGTGTCGCAATCAGCAATCTCAGTTTCGCTCAGTGCCGCAATCAGCAATCTCAGTTTCGCTCAGTGCCGCAATCAGCAATCTCAGTTCCGCTCAGTGTCGCAATCAGCAATCTCAGTTTCGCACTTCATGACAAATATGATTCTTCTCATCCTAGCAATTCTACTTTTAAACAATCCAAAATTCATAGTTTTGCGTATCCCAGCAATCCTAGCTTTGTACATCCCTGCAATCCTAGCTTTCACATCCCAGGAACCTCACCTCTGCACATCCCAGCTCTGCACATTCCTACAATCCCAGTTTTACCCATCCCTACAATCCCAGCTAGCTCCCATCAGCCCAGTTTAGAAATTGCTCAGGTCGCCCTTGGTGTAGAAAGCAACGACATCGTTCAAGTCCTACTTTTTTCTTCTAAATCCGCCGACCCGAATTTTTTCAGATGCATCTGACGCTATGGCTTTCTTATCCAAACTAGCATTCAGAGATACACACTTTGCGGCTCAAGTGCCTTTTTATACGCCTTTGTAACGAACCATTACGAGGCCTGGGCACTTCAAATTGTATCGAGGTACCACACTTCTCGAAAAGTACGCAAGCTTTTTAAGATCATTCTGTGGCTATTTGAACTTTAGCACACTTCTCAGTGCACATGGAGCATTTGGGGAGAAAAGGTACTCGACACTTGATGTTCCTTATTTTAATAAGAAAGTCCTCATTACAGGTAATGCAAAAATTTTGTGTACAATTTGGTACTCGTATTTTATGCTTATATGGTGAAATTGTTTGCATGCCATCAGTTACAGTTTGTTACTTGCTTACTTACTTGCTTGCTCGTTTGTTTGGTCTGTTCTATTCAGTTCCCGCCCTGTAAACGGAATGCAACATAACGAAAGAAAATTTGTGTTTTTGTTTTAGTAAAAATTTATATACACTGAATGAAAATTTTTCGAAAGGTCTCCTTGCACAAAAATGAAGGACTCGAAAGAAAATGGGAGACGCATCTAAACATTTTACTTGATACGGATTTTATGAATCATTCGCAGCATTCAGGTTAATTCGGTGCGGTTATTTTTTAGATAACGAGCATACTTTAGTCATCAGAACACTTGGAATGCGTGTATAGACTGAAAGGAGTATTGCATGACGTAATTAGCCTTTCCCCAAACTTGAAGTATAATTCATATTTCAGGAAACTCGAATTTTATTAGGGCTATTTGCACCAACTCAAGTACAGTTTATGATGCACGAAAGATATGGAGAAAAACTTAGAGTTATCTGTAGTAATGATGCTATTTATCGTAAATTAAAAATTACGAGGGGTTTTAAAAACAACTTTAAGAAAAAGAGAAACAACTTTATAGAAACATGAAGATACATATACATGCGTTGCATGGTGGTTTTAGAAATACTTTTCAAATCGGTCGAGGCCCGGACGGAGCACGGTGAGGAATTTAGGTGAAAACATGTAAAAGGTGGACAAGCTTGATGAACATGCCTCCACGGGAAGAAGAAATGAAATCATGTTCATTCATTGAAGTATAATATCAACATTCACTGAAATGTGACATCATACGTTACTGATCACGTACAGTAACAACTTAGTTTAAATATTGAAGTTGAAAGATTAACATGAACAATGTTTCTCCTTGGCTATAATGTTTACAGTCCTACTCTAGTTACCTGCGCGATGTATTACGAATCTTAATCAGAAAAATAATGATATAGTACTGAAATGCAGCACCCCTCAGAGGATAGACCTATTCTTTCTATGGGAATTAGCTCCCTCAAGAGGAAAATGTGAGGTTCCGAGCTAAGAGTTGAGTAGGCTTTCTTTTGGTTGAAATGAAATAATGTTTTTGCTATGTTAAGGACCATCTTCTTTCGGTTCACTGCGGTCTTGTTTTTCGGCATCCATGTGTTTCTTCTTCAATTTTTATCTTGTTTCCTAACTTTCCTTCTCACCTACTTTTTCTATGCACAGTGGATAATATGCGTGAGCACACAGTGTACATAGAATCTGCGTTCTCTTAACTTCATAACAAATGGTGCTTTCATCCTTCCTCTCTTTGAACATCCTTTGAACGGAAGCGTAAAACTAACATCTAATCAATTAATCACTGAAATACAGGATAAAAATTACAGGCATAATAATACATTCGGAAAAATATCACGTTTGAACAGGATTGTCAATTTAGTTTCTTCACTTCATGCCCTGATTGTGCGATAACTTAGTAGGGACATTTGTGACTTAATGAAGCTAAAGCTTATCTCCTTACATTGTTAACCTTGTTTAAGTAAAGAAATCAAATCTTCAAATGCCGCAGCAAAATGATACTCCTAGACGATTGGTTCGTTCATATGAGAAATTCAAAGCTTGAACTGCAGCGTGATGTTGATGGGTATGCAGCACCGTGATGTTGAAAAACTACTAGCTTAAACTGTTTGATGAAGTTAAAAAACGTGCACTACATGATGTTTTTCTGGACGATGTCACTTGCTGCGCGATGTTATTTAATGCGTCATTTCGGTGACTGAACGCAGGTTTAACGCTTCATTTCGGTGGACTTTTAACATTCGCGCGTTGACCCAACGCAGATCGACACTTTTCCCTTCAGCTATGCGTAGAACAGTCGTTCGTACCACTCATGTAAGCAAGCATCAGTGTTCCTAACGATCGATGAGACAAGGGCTGCCTATAAAAGTCCTAGCTATGGCTTACATTATGAGAGATAGAAGGTCACATGCTAAGCGTGCAAGGTCTCTTTGGAAAATAGGGATATTCAGAGTGCACACACAATTTCACTCACTGTCTCTCACGCTGCGAGTGAGTGAGCGAGTGTGTAGTAGGTTTCGTGTTGCTTAGATGTTTATAATGAGTTTCAAGCTCTTTGTCTATACTTGTGTTATTTGTTTTCGAAGCCATCAATGTTGATTTTCATTTTTCAGAGAAAGACATATGTGGTCTTGAACCCCCCAAAAATTGAGCAAAGAACATATTAGTGGATTATTTATCTACGACGAAAAATTGCTCGTCACTTCAATGAGCACACTAGATTTTTCCCAATTAAAATGACATATATCAAAACCCGGCTTCGTATAATACAATACAATACAATAGGGCTATATAATTTCGCCCGTAAAACAAAGCTGTGAAAAAAATGCTGTTGCGTGCTCGTATCGTTGATAACTCAATCGAACGAAATGCGTAGAAAGTCTTGCTGCTGCTATTTCATTTGGAAATCAGAGTTCGAGTTTCACAAAATCGAATGACCAAACAATGGAAGATAAATGATAGAGGAAATGGGAATAATTGGAAAAACTTTTAAAATTGGAAAGTTCTTGCCAGGTTATGGAAGTTGTTCATGTAATATTTCCTTTCACATGAAAGGGGAAGTACTACGTTCAAGGTAATTGGCTTTGTGTAACACACACATTTTCAGCTAGTCATAAAAAGAGAGTATATTTTCATAACAAAGAATGCCTCTTTCTTCTTTGCACCCGACGCTCGTAGGTGTTGAAATCGCCGAGCGGAGAAAATTTTCTTCTTCGATTTTATACGAGCAATTTTTCCAAGGATGTACAAACAAGTCAAAAGACCAAAAACATAAAAGCTCATAGGAGAAAGTATTCGCACTAATTTAGAAAGAAAGCCACCTCGCTTTTATAGCAAATAATATATTTTTAACACTTTTCTTAATAAAAATGAATCGTGAAGCACAGTAGAACGTATGTTAGAGAGGAAACTCCATTCAATAGTTGAAGATAGTATCGTTCTAAGAACTTGCCATGTTCGCAGTGTTTAATTTCTTTTTTTACACATTTTGCCAGTTTTGAGTTTGGAAAAGTTAGCAGGTGAGGCTGCATGGAGCGATTTTCATGTTGCTGACAAACATTCAAGGCTCGTGTTCGTGGGGCCTGACTTTCAAACTATTTATTTGTTATGCTGACTTTATTATATCATACTTCACCTTATTATACTTTTTATATTATCCTGACTTTATATTATCATACTTTATTTATTTTGCTTTATTATTATATTACAGACTTTATTATACTCTATATATTATAAATTTTTTATCATACTGACTCTATTATACTTTATTTAATATACTGGCTTTGAAACTATTTACATGATCATAGAGCTTTGCCGCTAGTAACTTGGCTAGCTTCGTTCTGTTGCAGATGGCGTAACCTAGTTCACCCAGTAAAACTTGAGCTACCGGCTCTGTTCTCTTAATTGGCAGCTTAAATTGTCTAAAAGCAGAAGTTGATGCAAAGTGTCATATAAGTGTTCATAATTAAACAAGGCTGAATGATCTCAAAAGAGTTTATACACGAATTTTTAAACTTGAAGTCGTTCTATCTCTGATTTTTTCGTACTGGAAAGATAAAAAGTTTCGTCCGCTTAGGCGTGAGATTTAAATGTTTCATTTTATGACGGTTGCCTGGAACGTGTTACAGCAAGTGTCGTCAACGCCAGCGAGTTCCAATGTTTCGAACGCTCGCAGTATTCCCTTAAAACTTTTGTAAGTTTGACTTCGCGCTAGCGTAGTCTGATATTTATGATTATGCACTCGGGGTTCCCTTCAGAGAGATGTTTGAAATGCTAATTAATCTGCACTACTGGTCGGGAGGAAACTTGGTCTGATGCTCACTTATTCCTCTGTATCATTTAGATTTGTGATGTATCCCTTTGTGTTATTGGGATCTGTGATGTACTCTTTAGTATCATTGAAATCAGTGATGTATTCCTTAGTATCATCAGGATCTGTGATTTATTCCTCAGCACCATTTTGATCTGCCATGTAATCCTCAGTTTCATTGCAATCTGAGACTCATTTCTTAGAATCATTGTAATCTGCGACTCATTTCTTAGAATCATTGCAATCTGCGACTCATTTCTTAGAATCATTGTAATCTGTGACTAATTTCTTGGAATCGTTGTAATCTGAAACTCATTTCTTGGAATCATCGCAATAGGTGACTCATTTATTGTTGTCATTGTGACTCGTGACTAACTCCCTAACACAGAAACTATACACACGAGTAACTTTTCCTTGAGGCAAATTGTGAGCGTTATAATTGTGAGCATTAATTCAGAAGACTCGTGTAATCTATGAGTCCATTTAGGTCTAATTTAAACATTTGTAGAAAGTTCTATTTCTAAACCATTTAGAATCACAATCATTGTGTGATTATTTTGCGAGTTTTGCATTAAAATTATGTTGACAGCACTTTTTATCTAACATTTCGAAATGTAAATTGCGGTATTGAAAGAAATGTGAGGGAAACTGAGAATCCTGTAAAATAATTGGTGAAATTAATAAAATGTGAGAGTGAGATTAATAAAATGTGAGGGTGAAATTGGTGAAATGTAAAGAAAACTGACAACCCAGTAAGATAATTGGCTAAGGTGAAAAATTTAAATTCAAATAAAATGAACATTAAACTAAATGAAATTTTAACGCCAATTTGAATAGAACAAATAATAATTGATTATGGGCTCAAATTGAATAATTAAGTGTTCATACTACACAGGCAATTGTTAATATTGAATGTATTCAAGCAAAATTAAAATATTTATGGAAGTACTTAAGTGAAACTTGCAGTGAATATACTTTTATTGTGTGGGTTGTCATCAGTACTAATGTATTTAGGTCCACGTATTATCAACAGTATTAAACGATACTTTCGTTCAAAACTAATCATCTCAAAACCAGATTTTTATTAAAAATTTTTGGCAGCGATAAAATCCGACCGAAATCGCTTTATAAAAAACTTAAGCAACAGCTCGTAGCCAATACTGAATGTCACTTTACAGCATCTGACATTGGAACGTTCTCAATCTCTTACATTGTCACATTCATTGTCCCTAACATTATAATGGTCTCAATTTCTTACATCCCAACGCTCGGAAAATATCTTCGATTATAACAGCTACAATCTTTTACATTGCAAAGTTCACAATCCCTCATATTGTCACCCTTCATCATAAAACCCTTCATTTTAACGCTCACCATCCCTTACATTGCAACGTTCACAATCTTCAGCATTATATTTCTTACTATCCCTTATAATGTAACGTTCACAATCTCTAATATCATAACGCTCACTATCCCTTAAGTTTTCACACACACAATCCCTGACATTATACCGCTCACAATCCCTAACATTGTAACGTTCATCTCAATTCCTGCCATTGTTACGTTCACAATCTCTAACATGATAACGCTCACTATCCCTAACATTGTAACGTTAACTATCTCTAACATTATAACTTTAACAATCTCTAACATTATAACGCTCACTATCCCTAACATTATAACGTTCACTATCTCTAACATTATAATTTTAACAATCTCTAATATTATAACGCTCACAATCCGTAACATTGTAACGTTCATCTCAATCCCTGCCATTGTAACGTTCACAATCTCTAACATGATAACGCTCACTATCCCTAACATTGGAACGTTCACTATCTCTAACATTATAATTTTAGCAACCTCTAACATTAAAACGGTCACAGTCCCTCACATTGTAACGCTCACAGTCGCTGACGCTGTATGGTTCCCAAGCGGATTTACGACAGGCTGAGACTACGGGATGAAATTTGCATTCTCAACGCTAATGGCGGCCCAGGACTCGCAGGCCGGGATTTACAACCGAGTGCTGGTCCCCGCCATGACTTGCGTTTGCTTACTCAGTTTCACTGGAGAGAACTGCGCGTGCGCAAACAGTACGAGTAACGTTACAGCGCAATCTTGATCTCAACAATAAAGATTTTTGCGGTATTTTTGCTGAGACTAAAGAAAATCATCGCGAGGTAATGTCTAAAGCAACACAAATTTGTGTCTAGGGCGCTAGAGCAACTGGGGATTTCTCCTGGAAAAGTTTTCAGTGTAAGGTTTCTAACGCAAGGCGGGGTAATATGAACATTTTAGGTTTTATGGTGTATGAGTACGGACTACGGATGGATTGCTCGTAACATGAGCATTTTGACTTATATGGTTTATGAGTATATAAGTATGAGGGGCGTGTAATATGAGCATTTTGGGTTACATGGTATCATATATGAGTATGTATTTTTAGATCCCAGAACAGTATCTTCGTAAGACAACGCTAAACGTATAATTTTGATTCTGTTTATACGAAAGTCCAAAGTACAATTTTTTTCAAGCAACTTGGAGACTCACTTTGACTGCAAAAAAAGTGAAGAGCATTTTAGTTATCCCTGAAAACACTCAGAAATTCACTGTGTGCTCCGCTGATTCCACTGCAGCAAACCATTGGTACCAAAAATATAATTCGACTTTAACAGCATATATCCCTTTTTCTCATTGAATTATGTACTCTTGAATACTTCAGTCAAGTAAAACCTGCAGAAAAACAAGGATTAAAAGTTCTACCATTTGTTCCAGTGCAGTCACTTTAGATTATTTATCCTTTAAAATGTTTCACTATGATCTGTTCGTAATTGCACGTGATCGCTACTTCGTTTTAATCCTAAATTAATCCTTATACAAATTCAGGAAGCACAATACAGATTGCGTACTCGATGCATGGCAGTTTGCTATTTTGAAGTACTAAAATCACGAATAGGAAAAAAATTGTTTGCAACAATAAAGTTTGGAAGCTTTTGCAGATAAAAAATGCATATTTCTGGTTGATAGTTTTCATAAGCAAGCCCTCGCGGCTCTACATTTTCCATGGTATATTTTTTCATGGGGATATTTTAAATGCACACGATGAATAATTGATTTGTAAGTGCGCTGTCTTGCTCGTTCAAAAACTGCTACATTCTAACTCTTTTCCATCAATTTCGAGATGAATACATTGGTGTTTTGTTTTCCACTTTCGAATGTTCTTTTACGTTCAAGAATTAACTTCTTAAAATGTTCACCTTATCAGTCGTACACTAATTAGCTTAAGATTTCCGAAGAAACTAAAACCAATTTGCAGAAAAATTTATAGAAATAAAGGAAGGAGACAGACCTGCTGTCGCATAGAAAGCATAAATTCACTATTTGAAGCAGATGTTTGAGGTGAAATCTAAGTTTTATCAACTCATCTCATCCGAAAGCAAAAAATGAATTTTGCGTTCTGTTGTGTGTAGATCATTTTATTATTTTCCACATGTAATTGTAAAAAACGGATCGCTTGAAGATTCTCACAGCTGTCTAAATCTCTGTTTCTGTTCGCAGCTCATATTACGCAGCTTTAGATAGCGTTAATAAACCTAATTCCTGAGTACACAAAAATGTAATTCTGCTCGAAAGCATCTGATGAATTTCAAATAACATTCAGGGAAAGAAACCCTGAGGAATTCCGCGTAGGATTGTCATCTCCAATCGAAAGTGTCCGATTTCTCAATTTAGCGCGTAAATTTCATGGGATTGGCAACGGAACTTCCATATTCTTCTGAAGAAAGTCGCTCGTGGCGGATCTACGAGATTTGGCCGTCACTTCCCTAATGGACGGATGGACAGCATCTCAGAACTCACATGAACAAAATATTTTTCTACATGTGCAAGGGTGAAACTTGCATCACATATACGGTCATTCAGCATCCTTAAAGAGCGTGACAGAGAGACGCTCTTTCTTATTTCCATACTTCTTATTAGGAGGGAAAATCTGCTCGTGCGATTATAGAGTTAGAGCAGACAGCGCCCTGTGCAATGCAAGTCTTCATAGATGCTCGAATACTAGGAAAGGGCGTGCTATGTATGTGAGTGCTTGAGGTGCCCCCGCATAATGGAGAGAGATGCATTCATTGTAATTAACTAATAAACTCCACAATTTTTTCAAAATTTTATTCTTGAAATAGAATGTCTGCTTAAGCATCCATGCTTAAAAACTGAGAGGAAGCATTGAATTAGGATTCAGTATGACCGTTACAACAGATGGCACCGCTATAAGGACTCAAGAGTTACAGAATTGCAACAGGTTTAGCGTTGCACCGTTACAACGGATTTAGCGTAGCACCGTTAGAACGGGGTTAGAGTTGCACCGTTACAGCGGGCCGAAAGTTAGCTACAACGTGCCCACAGCCGCACACTTACAAAGGGATTAAGAGTTTCCGTAAGCTCTGCTCAACGAGACCTATTTGCAGCTGCAGTTTTTCTTTATATTTGAAAGCAATATAAAAGCCTATTTTCTTCGTGTCTATTATACTGAACTAGGAAATGAAGCTATTTGGATCTGATTTTACATTTTTATGAAAGAATTGAAATCGTCAGTGGATTGTGGATAAATTAATTTTCACTAAAGATTAATTATTCTTTGGCGGATTAAATTTGTTGGGGATTGTGTTTATGCATGCCAAATGATCTCTGAAATCCAGATGAAAAGCTGCATTTGAAAATCATAGAAAGGTTTGATTCATCAAAGGGAAAATGAAAACTGAGGCATTGACTGTGTTTGGGAATATTTAAATTGACAAAAGTTGTTAGTCTTTGAAAGCAAATTAGGTAAATTTTTAAATTTACCCTCAAAGCTTGGGGCTATGGCGCTTCCATTGATAGCCATCGTTCGCCTTCAACTAATGTAGACCTAAATACCTCAAAAATTTACTGTTACGGCAACAACATATTATAATTTTTATACTGAACTTTCCGCTCACATCTGTGCTATGGAAAACAGCCCTTGTGCTTATGCTCCCAAGTGAAGCGCCTTAAGCTCTCCTCTGTTAAATTATTCTCAACCATTTTGCAGGGAGAGAATAACGAGTCACTGCATGTTTTTAGGTCAAGCCTGCCCGCCATCTGTCGGAGGGCACTGACAGTCACGCCAGAGAACACGACACGCACAGTTACGCTCTATTTCAGGCGATGTTTGAGCCTCGTGTGCAAACTGGGCTCGGCATGACGCGTGTGTTTGCGGCTGTGCTAACGAGATCGTTTAGCGCCCGTCTCTGTAAGTCAGAAACGGGAATTGCTTCTTGTGTACCGCATAACGTGAGTTACTCGCTTGGTCTTTCAGTCACGCTTTGGAATGATTTCCCTGCTTTAAATAAACGAAAGCGAGGTGAAGCTGGGCTCCGAAATGTTTTTATTAAATCTGATTAATTTCCTTGGAATTATTCGCGTTTTTAAGTTCCTCAGAACTTGTGTCTGTAGGGAAAGGAGATATCTTTGTTCGATAAATGTGTAACAACTGTGCCATTTTTTGTCACGATATTGATAGCTTGTTAATCTAGTGATTGTTCGGATATAATAAACGTGCGGTTTTTTCGTTTTCGAAACGAAATTTTCTTTACAGGGAATCACACTGTAAAAAAACGGAGTTATAAGGAACCGATGCACTCTAAGAGACCGTACTCTGAGTTGCGTTTTGTGACCCTCACCACATTCTGTGACAGTGTATAATGACCCTCATGCACCCCCATCTGCCATGTGGTGCGCAGCAACATCACAACGCACGTACACTACGTAGATCATTTGACCGAAATTTCAATCAATCATCACTTCTAAGGATTGGAATAATTCAATTGTATTTCGATCGATATTTTTCACTTAGAGAAGACCATGAGTGAATTGAAGGAAAATGGATGTTCACGCTCAAATAAATTTTACATTAGAGAACGACAAAAGAAGTGACGAGTGAAGGCCATAGATGGTTAGAGGATTGATGAATAAAAGTGCAAAGAAACGCGTCTTAAATGAGATCATTCTCTTATTGATTTTCTTAACTAAGAAAGTGATCTCATTAAAGACGTTTTTTTGCCATTTTATTTATAATTCGAGTCTGCAAAAGGCAAACCATTTGGTAGGAGTGATGATCGGTGGTGACCGCCACAGACGTTGTCTTAGTGATTGCAGTGTTAACTGTACAAGGAGCGGTGAGGATCTACGCTACTTCCA
>JACJUY010000804.1:29001-39664 GCA_014220935.1 Platorchestia sp. MABIK
TTGCTGTCATCATGTTGAGGCACCAATTAGAGTTTGCATCCCAGAATCCCGGATGATTTGAGGCTGAAATTTCCCGGTCCAGGAATTCTTTTTCCTGGGAATTCCCGGGATTCTAAATAGCACACATATTTCAAGATGTTAGTGAGAAAATTACCAGAAATCGTGCTGTTTAATATGATTAATGAATTAGGGAGCTCAAGATAGGACTTTAGTGTTTTAGTATTATTGCATTTTACATCACTACACAGTGTAGTCTACACAATCATGCATGACTACCCTGATATATTTGCATGACTAGAATGACCCTGAAACAATGATTAACTGCGTACAAGTACCATGGTTATATTTTTAATCCCTTCCGTGTCGATCATGGTTCTAGACCCTCGAATGAAGATCTTTATTCAAATACGAAAATTTCATAACATGTAATTAAAAAAAAGATATTCAAATGATGGAAGCTTCACATATACGCAAATTTAGACCGGTTCTTAATGAAAATACTGCCCATTGTTCGCTCTAAAGCTATTCAATAGGACTGTAGCTAAGAAGTTTGAAACACCCGATTGATCGTTCATTTTGCCCTTGCCTCTCGCGCCGTGAACATTTAACTCTTGTTCAATCTCAACTAGTCATCTAGTGATCAGAATTGCTATTGTACAAATTTAACGCCTCTACACCTTTTTCACTTCAAATTAATCCAAGTCAAGTTCAATTTAATTCCAGTCAAGTTCAATTTAATCTAAGTCAAGTTCAAATTGATCCAGGTCGAATTCAAATTAATCCAAGTCAAGTTCAATTTAATCCAAGTCAAATTAAAATTAATAACAGTCAAATTTCACATTCTTTAATAGGAATACATTTGGATTTTATGTATGTAATGTTGTATTCCGTACTATCGGTTTTTAAAATAATTTTGAAAATGCATTTTTCAGTATCATATGTACCGATTTCTCTAATATAGGAGTATAGAAGAAAAGTGTTTCTGATCGAATTTGAATCAGCGCTTCCCTCAAGATGGATCTCTACAACCAATCAACGGACTATGAAACAAGTGAAGATGAACAAGAAAATACAAGCGCAAGAGTAAGAAGAGGAATGAAGAGAGGAAAATACAAGAAAACACGAGAAGAAAAATGCAGAGTGATAGATGCTGCATAGAAAGATGAAGATTAGAGAGCAGTGGCAACATTTTTCTTGCTAATGCAGGAATGTATCTGTGTAGTAATGTACTCATATAAATTGTAATCAAACGGAATCGTACATTAGTAGTCAGTGAATAAAAATTTGTATATTTTTGAAAGATTAAATATATATATCGTCCGGTATTGATATTTTGTATTTGCATGCATATGATTTCATTTCTCTATATATAAATATATATGTGATGCAGTGGAATTTCACGTATATAAATATCTATAAGTGTAAATGAATTTCGAAACAATGTGTCTGTGTAACAAAAAATTACTTTTTGAACATAAATATTCGAATGTATGCACACTGTCATCAATGTAGAATTTAAAACAACTTTAATGAGGAGTATTGTACAAAGTTTTTATAATTGACTTGCATGTTTTACAGCGCTCAAAGATCTGTATCACACTCTGCCTCTTGATACTGTATACCTACCACATTTTACGACAGCTTGTTTGTATATTTCAGAAATTTTTTGCATTCCTTGCTGAAAGGAAAAACGACTGTCTTGCTCATCACATCCAATAGATGCATATTTAACACAAAAAAGCTCAAATTGACAAGTGATTATGTCAATCTTTAACTCAACTTAGGGTTCGATTAATTTGAATATGACTTGGATTAATTTGAACTTGACTTAGATTAAATCGAACTTGACTTGGATTAATTTGAACTTGACTCTGATTAATTTGAACTTGACTTGGATTAATTTGAACTTGACTTGGATTAAATTGAACTTGACTTGGATTAAATTGAACCTGACTTGGATTAAATTGAACTTTACTCGGATTAATTTGAAGTGAAAAGGTGTAGTCATCTTACGAAGTGATATGAGTTAGTTTTTGTGTCATCTGATTTCGTTTTACATTTGATTTACATATCCATTATTGTGACTGTAAAATTTACTCTGTATTTTTGAGCCTAAAGGTGAAATTCGTACATCGAAACGTTGCTTTTTATAAATAGACAGTGATTTCAAATTGTGTAGCGAGTGCTTTAGTAAATATGATAAGCAAATTTCTTCATTTTTAACAAGTGATGAACTGGAAAAATTCCGTAAGGTTGAGAAAATGGAAAAGACACCATGCATATAATAAAACGCAAGGTGTCTCCATTAAATTATAAATAAATGATTTTGAGCGGAATTTATCCTATGTTATTACAATGGGAATCTGCTTGTTTGGATGGTATCATTTGTAAATTTCATTCAAATAATTTGGAAAACCTGTCAACTGCTCACTTTTGTTTATAAGTAAAAAATACTGCCTGAAAATTGAGTCTATTGTTAAGAAAATGAAGCTTATCGTGGTATAAAGGTATGGTAAATTTATTAAGAAATTCTTGGCTAATGATAATTTAAATTGTAATGCACAGTTGTTGCTTGCTTGATTGGTGTGTGCGTCTGTGACGTTTTTAAGGATGCTTACTGACCGTCTCTGTGATCTGAGTTTCACCAGTGCACAAGTGCAAGAATATTTTAATCGTGGGTACCATTAGGATGGATCGATTTGTTTGTCACCTATATCGTGAAACTTTTTATAGGACACTCTCGAATCCCATCATTTTTTACGGATCATGTATACTAGTAAATAAAAATAATGGTAAAATTTGATTTGTAACATTCTGTTGCCAATTTAAAAGTCGTTCGTAAACAAAGAATGTAATAAATATATGTACAGGTTGCAACACCTGCAACCAGTAATATTTATCTTATAAGTTTTGAATAGGTGGAGTTGGAGTCACAAAGTTGTTATTAGGTGGAGTCGGTGTTGGAGTCACAAAGTTGTGATTAGGTGGAGTCGGAGTCGCGAAATTATTCCTCCGACTCCTCAACCCTGGTTTGTAAGCTAACACGCTGTAATCACGCATTAGATTCCACCTTTAATGAAGTAAGTAACGCCATTATTTCATCCTCTAACACCGACATGCGTGCATGCGGTTTTGAATTCCGTTCGCTCGCGACTGAACTTTGAATAATGCGTGTTTGACAGTTACCTCACATTTTGCGGGAACGAAATCTGAATTCGACCTGAAGACTCATTGACACATCTTTCAAATGAGTCATAGGAGTAACTTACGACTGATATGAAAAGTCAATTTTAGGATAACTTTTTATGTTTCATTACACAAACATTAAATCATGCATGCAAGACTGAAAATGATGCTCTTCAAAAATCTCCGAAAATGATATTTAAGAATTATTCATAATTTCGCAAAATATTGAAAGACAATCGTGTTGTACAATCTATCAACTCGTATCTGGACTAGCCTAACAACAACTAACACAATTAATTCAGATACTGAATAACAGTGGTAAACTTAAACTTCAGAAAATAAAAAAATTGAGATAAAATCCATGCAATTTTTAAATTCAACTTTTCATGGGGAACTTTCTAAGCCTGTTTACTATGTTCATTGGTTAGCAGTTGAGAAATTCGATTACATGAAATACTGAGTTACAGAGGATCCACGTAAATTCCGTTGAGAGCTCGAAAACTGCATAAGTCTGTAATGTGGGTTGTTGTCTGAATACCTCACAATATCACTTGAGTAGTTAATCTTTCTGTTAAAAGAGTACGGTTTGGTGATGTACGTCTTGAAGTAAAATATTTAAGATCGCGAACTGTAGCTCTGAATATTATCCTTGCCCAAACGAAAGGCAAGCAATTCGGTTTTCGATATGAAAACAGAGAATACGTGAGGATCATGTTGGAACAATTCTTGCTAACCAATTGCAATTTCTTTGTAGTTTTTTTAAACCTTTTCATAGTATTTCTATCCTGGTCGTCTCTTATTATTCTTATCGATCTTTCTAACGATTCTAATACATGTGCCTCATTTCTTCATATTTAAAAATTTTTCCCTTCGCTTGATTTAGATCAAAGAACGTAATTTGCGAACAGAACCTAGAAGTTTTTCTCAAAAGCTTGAACGCTATTGTTTTGCACTTATGATCCGTCAGTAGAATTTTCGTGTTTCCATGAAGTTGAAAAATAATACAAAAGTAATATACCAGTGCGATTTTATTATGGCTTACAGCTGGATCAAACAGTATGAAAAACTTATTTTAATAGCTGCTAAACGCACTTGAACATTCGAATAACAAGCAACTGTAGAAATATTCTGAGAATATTCTCCAATAGCTAAATAGTTGAAAAGGATAAGGTCGAAAACGTACACACATTTGAAATGAAATTAAAGCATGTGTTTTAAATTTCCTGACATTTCAAGGCATTTCACAGACAGGTGATACATGATTAATTAAAATGTTCAACTTAAGTATATGCAATGTAAAAATAAAGTTGACCACTTAGAGCTAGAACACGTGAACATTTCTGGTTGACAAAAATGATGTTTCTTAGAAGCGAACTCTGTAGCCGATGCCAACTCCATAGCTGGGTCTTGATCTATACCTGCGGAGACATGTCATTTTCAGTAAAACCGGTAAGGTTTAATGTTTGAGGTTTAAGTTAAAGTGTGTAGAAAAAAGTGGTTAAAATTTAAAGTTTTTGTTCTAAAACTGAACAGACTTATTCAATACCGGCATTAAATTTTATGTGTCTCGAATAACAGACATGCTTAATTTAAATCTGAAAGATACTTATACTACAGGAGAGCGGAGTAGACTATATGTTTGTATGGAAAACTGTCAGTAATAGCTCTGAAGTGATTCAGAATGGTCAACCCAAAATCAGCGATGAATTTTCACGTGTGTATTAAATCTTCCCAATAAAGTAAAGTACCAGCTACTTCATGGTAAACTGAATCTTATAAAGGAAAGTGACTGACTTAATATTGGGATTGGATGCTTCCTGGCACTGATAACCTTAAATCAACCGTCGGGACTGTTAGCCAGAAGAATGATAAAAATCATTTAGTGGTATCAAATTTCTTGTACTTTTTTTAGTAGTGAAAAGTATTCCGGAGAGTCCGATGTCAAAAGCTAAATGTGCAATTCGTGAGATACAAAACATACTGTTTAAAATCATTACGGTGCTTATTTTTAAGACTGACCTGAAGCCTTGGTGTCTCCCCCTGTAGTGGTCGACGGTGGCACCCACCCCCACCGAGTGGCGGCCATTTCTGCTCCTCCACCCGACCATGCCCACGCCGGCACCCATGTTGGCGTGGTAGTTGTCGCGGTTGTTGCCTACAACGTTCGCGTCCGCGTAGCCGTGCAGCTGTCATGACGGGCATATATGTTAAATAGGAAAACCTGACTGAAAAGCGCAACTGAGTTATTTTAATTTTATGCTGTATTTTGTCTCAATTTTTTGTCGTAGACCGCAGTTCAAATCGGAATTTTTAGAATAAACGCAATAGATATGAAATTATGAGCTCAGAAGTAATACGCTGATTTCGGATGGAATGAAACATGTTTTAATTTCAACAAATGAGATAGCTATAATTATTACGAAAGCCTTTTACAACGAAAGCCTTTTTCCAAAGACTCTTAATCCGCTTTTCCTTCGCAAATGCGATTTTATTTAGCTTTAGTTTGTTTTGACTAACTTTAACATTTACTTCCGATGTTTTAGATTATTATTTTATTTCTCAGAGTAATTTGTCAAGAATGACTCATTGAGTTGAAACGTTAAATTTTAATTGTAAAGCTTTTAATATGAAATGTTACATATCAAAGTCTTATTCCTCACTATTATTTTCTTAGTTAAACTTCGTAAAAATATAAACCGATATGGGCTTCTACAATTGTTGTGTACGTTGACCAAGTCAAGAGGTGGTATGAATATAATAGACTAGAAATTTAAAATCACAAAGTTCTTCAATAGTAAAGAAAGCTAGTTGTACAACTCATGATGTGAAATAGTCTAGTTGACTCTTTCAAGTTTTCTGGATTTTAGATCAAGTTTTACTCGCTTTCGTATAATTTTTCAAAACTAGTAATTTACCATGTAGATCAATCGTTTTACGATGAACGTATCTAAATTTTCAACTAATGAGAATTTCAGCCATCAAAATAAAATACAAAAGAGTTGTGAAATAAATACAACTGTGTTGATGGTTTAGACCTATGGAAACCATGGAATAGTAAATGAAATTGTTGCATTTGGTGTGAAATCATGAAGAAGATGCGTTAAAAAAGACGGATTTCTTTCCAATTTTGAGGCAAAAATCATCACAATATTTTATGATAGACAAACACATACTCTCAGAAAAGGCCCTGTTTATTTACCCTATAGTTATGTGAAGACTCGTTCAATACAGTCTATGAAGAGATTTGTGAATTTCGCTACCAGTTACTGACTGAGCGACACCCCCAACTCCTACTGTAAGCTGCCCATTCAGTCTCGTTCCCTCCTGTTCGGCAGGGCAGTCGGACTACGAGTGTCGTGCCCACACCGAGCTGAGCACTGACATGATTGTGCTCGCTGGACCTTCTTCCCCTCGCTGCTAAAACACCACCAGCGTTCGTGTGAAAGAAAAACTTGAATGGACGTTCTGAATGGAATTCAGAATGCAATGGAGTTCTTGGTGGTGCGAGACGAGTTCCTTGCAATGAATTTCTTTGGAAACACGCGAATTTCAAGGTGTAACGTTACCGAAACTCATGGAGACAAATAAAATAATCTAGGGAATATTTTCCATTTCGGAAACAAAAATCTTCCGTGGAAAACAGACCAGAAAAGGGCTGTGTATTTTTTCAACGTTTACTGAACATCATAAATAAAAATTTTCCGGTTCAAATCCTGATACAATAGTTTATTTTTGTATGAGTAAATTTCAAGTATATTTACCCAAGGCTATTCTCAAACTGCCCCGATATTCAATTCACTACGTGCATTGCTTGTTATTTACGAACCATCCTCATGAACCATCCTCATTCCTCATTATACCGATGAAAAAGCCTAACGCAAGCAATATCACCGAACAAGCCTAGCTTGCGCAGATTCACTCGAGTGTTGCAGAGTTAGATGCTCACCCTTCCCACTGGCCTGGGGCGCCCGTTGCTGTCGTGGTGGCTGAGGGCGAGGTCCGTTGCAGCGGACTGACGGCGAACTCGGTGGTGGGGAGACAGGGAGGCCGCCTCCCCAGTGGAAGTGTCGTCATCAGGGATCAGCCAAATCGGGGCAAGTTCGACTGAGTCGTACGGGTCTTGAGATATTGAAGCCTCGTTGCCGGGAGAAATGCTGAGGCTTCTCTCCATAAATTTTTTGGCAATCATCGGGTTCATGCGACCCTCAGGCTGGCAGGAGACGGCCTGCACTGCCACCAAGATGCAAAGACACATCGTGTATGAGTTTGTCATGATTGTTCTAGTTCTGTCCTTGATTTATCAGTTTACAAGTATAGATAACCGCAAGAACGGAGTTTACGAGAGAACTGCCGCTGAGACCCGTTACGTGAATAGGTTCCCAATTCAGCTAACGATCGCTATCTTCACCAGACACTCGACTTGTGCTGCCTGTCAGCTACGGTGCGGGGCTTATATAAGCTCTGACCCTCACTTGGGATTCCCTGTACGAGGACAGGAACGTAGTCGCTGGGCAGCTGCTCGGAGTGCATTACTCTCAATGGACTTCTGAGAAAAGTCTGAAACGTTCTCATGAAACTTCTCGTTACCAGAAGAGATTTCCTGTTATAAGCGATTAAGGGCATTTGAGTAGTACATCTCCTTTTCTTGGCTCAGAAAGAAAGATTCGTGCAGCGAAGAAGAAAATATATGACAATATTTGCGAAGTAGAAAACTATTTTCTACGTAAATCATGAAGACTATACATACTTTTAAGACGACTGGAGATATTTTTGAACCTGATCCCTTGAATCGCTCAAAGTTATTTTGTATCTAACGATAGTTGCACCTACAGCTCAGTTATTTAATACAATAATCGAGCATTTAATCAAGGCTGACGACGTATCTCGAGATCACAGCTCAGGGACAAAAATCTAGAAGTTTTGCTTAACGGCACTGAAATACGTGTGATGAATTTTTTAAAAGAAAAATTTTGAACCTATTAGTATTGCATTCAAACAGCAGAATAACTTACAGGTTTAAATGCTTCCAGCTTAGAAAAGACCGAGGTGATAGGTAACGAAATTGGTACATGAAAATGTGGTATGCTTAAACATCACTAGAATTTTGAACTCAAGATATTTTAGAACAGATCTTGTTCTTAACATCTGCATATTTATGATAGTGTTATTTTCCTTCAAGTTTCAAAATGCTAAAATTTTCAATCGGTTTCACATGTGGGTATATCACAGTGTAGAGTCGAAACTAAAGGACAAAATCAGTATTCCAATCGGATTGTCATATACGAAACGTTTTATTTGGCGTTTACTTCTGCTCAAATACGAAAGTATCAATAGTCTAGCTTGCCCTTAGAGTGTTTTATGAAGATCTACAGGAAGAGAATTTAAAGTCGCAGTATTCGTACAGCTAAAATGGCAATGATTCAAGATGCCTTTGAAGAAATTCATCAATAAATTTTAAATTTTGTGAGATGCGACATTGCAGAAAACTGATTTTTGGCTTCTGTGGGGTGTATATTTTGCAAATAAATGAAAGTTTTCGCATAAGCCACACTTATTTAATTTTCCAAAAAGTAAATGCGACTTGTGTAGTGGAACTTACACAAAATGTGCAGGATTGATCATAGCTTTATTTCTTCCCTTTGGGTGATGATCGTCGTTGTATGAGAATGTGCCTCTTCTCACTCCGATCTGAGCGAAATGAGTGGCTAATTTGTGAAGACTTTATCCCACATAAAGGGGAATATGAATTTTTGGTTATGGAACTTGGCCTTGTGAAAAATTGTGAGTGTGACGTTGAGACCTGGTTCAATTCAATGCTCCATATATGCATCTCAATAGATTTTCTCTAAATTTTTCTATTTATTCAATTTGTCGTTTTCTTATAGCATGTAGTTCATCTTCGAATTATTTCAGTTATTAAAGATAATCTCGGGCGTGGAGAACACCAAAGTGTTATCCTTACTACAACTAATGAAAATATCAGTCAAGGGATCAATTATTGCAATCATTGAAAAAATAAATAATCCGTTTTCTCAAGTACGTATTTGATAGATAATAATTAGCTCTCACCATTAAACGATAAACGATGCCAACCGCTGCATGAACGAAGGTAACTAACGGCTAGTGTCAAATTCCCTCAAGTTAGTTAGAACGTTTACAGACCAACCCCTGATACAGGAGCAGCGCCTTCGTCGACCTCACATGGGTTAATTTTGTAGCGCGGCTTTGCATTGGTAGAGCTCTCGTAGCACCGAATACAGCTCTGCGTTTCACAGACAATTTTTTCCGGGCAACTTAGTTCGTAAATTGCGATGTCGGAAATTGGGGAGCGATCACTGAACCAATATGTTTGTAATGCTGTACGACTGAATTGGTCGTTCCCTATGTTTTTTCGACAATTTTCTTGCTTATTTGAAAATTATTTGAAGAATTATCCAAGTTCTTATCATTTTGATTATACAAGCAACATTTTTGAGCAGAGGGGAGAAATCAGCAAAGACAACTCGTTTTTTTAATATAATTTTTCAAAGTATCTGCAGATAATGTCACAGCCAGACAAAAATTGTCACCAAAATATGTTCCTCAATGTTTCTCTTCGAAGAGCAAAAGCAGCTTCGAATTTGTATCTTTCCAGTACATGAATTAAGTCAAGATAATAGTCATCACAGTACGTTACTTTATAAATGATTTCTGATAAATAGGTATTCAACATTGAAATTGTTGAGTAAACCAGGAAACATTCCCTTTTTTAGACAATGGTTGAAATCACGAATTGCAAATTCAAAGAGGGTCTTCAAGAGCTAACACTTGATTTAGAAAGACAACATCGCATGTTCGGTTAAAAAAAACGAACTTTACATGCGTAAAACCAGTAACCATTATCATGTTTCGGACAACGACAACAAAAAGTTTCACTGCTTCACCAATGCACTTATAAAAAGCGATTATTTCGTTTAAAATAAGCACTTCCAGTGATGACATTTTTGGACTGGCATCGAGCCAAACCAATTTCACGACCTAATTTCTATCACAAGACCATTGGTATTTAAATTAAAGCATAACTATTGCAGATTTTGCACAATGAACGCGTAACCTCACCAGCATTTTCTAGCATTGTAGCCGAACATCTACGCTCACTATCGCTCGTCAAAAAAAACATTTCGCTGGCTCTTCAATGAAATGTTCTTATCTGAACTACGTCAATGAGCACTATGAGTATTCGTGCCAGAAATATTAAAAATAAATTTCCACACATTCATTAGTGACAGGGAGATAAATTAGCGATTCCGCAAATGCTGTCCGTCATCTTCGTGCACAAAAGCCATTATGTGCTGTAATCTTATTTTGTGACGAATTTTTTCTAGCATATTTTATAAAGTAGTTTTTATCATTTCACAACTAAAATTTCTTTCATCACACACTATAATAAACTTGTACAATAATATAACAGTTTACAATAATTACAATCTTTTCCATT
>JACJUY010000804.1:45869-57161 GCA_014220935.1 Platorchestia sp. MABIK
AACACTAAAACTTTTACCACAGCCATTGTTCTTTTTGCTCAACTATTACTGGATAATTACCCTTAAGTAGTGCCTCAGCTCAATTTATTCTGGAAATCTTGTATGTATTGCTTTTTTGCGTGATGTTCCAGGTCACTTTGTATATAATTTGTGAACAATCTATTACTTGATTATTCATGATCTTCGAATATCCATCGGTTAGTTATTCGTGTTCATTTTTCGAGCTCACTCCGAACGGATTATTCAGCCAAGATTCATGCCACGTCATTCAAATTTCGGGTGTGTAAGCGTTTAAAAAAAAATTGTACCTATGAAGTTACTATGCACAGCAACGATCATGCAATCATGCCCTAGCAAGCTTGTATGTGTGAACAGCACTGAGAAGGCGCTAATCGATCGTAACAATTGTCACCAAAACTGTTTAACAGTTCATATATGATAGACATCAGCCCTTCAAATCAAAGAGCTTTTTTCATTAAGTTTTTCGGTGGAAATGCGAATACTTTAATAAGGCTAATGCAACCGTAAGTAAAAAGCCATGAATAGTTCCATTTTTGTTGTCACGATATGCTTGTACAGTTCTATACACAATGAATACTCCGGCTCAGGTTGACTAGTTCAATCCTAGTTAGGTTTTCTAGACTCGACCAACACACAAAAAATTCATTTTACCTAAGAAGTGGCAAAATTTTAAAGCTGAGACAAATTTAAAAAACTATATAGTTATAGTATATCCTTGGAACGCTTTACAATAACGAGTTTGGCACTCACTGCATAGTCGACCAACTCAGTAAACTCAGCAAGATTAAGGCTTCCTACTAAGCTTCGTCAGCACCTCACTTTTTACTGATGAGAAAAACTGTATTTTATTGCTGATACTCTCACCTACCGTCAACAAGAACAACTTGAAAAGAAATATCTTTATCTTCACTGTTGAGTTCTGCACTAAGTGATTAGTACTCAAGTGGAGGCTCCTCATTACGCTGATTGCCTGAGATTAGAAGAACCTCGTGTGTGATTCTGAACTAACTTCAGGGCAATTTGTTGTCTCTGATGCTGGTCCAAAACCGCTAGGTAACGTGTGAGTGTTTGGATATTATTTTATCATAAATATCCAGCAAAACTTGAACTCTGATCCGAAAAATGTGATAGCGGTGCGGTGACCAATATTTTAGGATTGAAATCTCTGCATAATACGACCGAAAATCTCTTTCTTAAAAAATGTTCTTGTTTCAAATGTAGGGTAAAAAATTCCACTGAACTTTCAACGAGGTATGTACCATGGTGAACTTGAATGGTGATTTTTAGTGTTTGCCAAGTACAGATGAGTTCGTGTTTTGAATGACACATGCGGTGATATTAAATAACATGCGGTGACATTGAAATAACATGCGGCGAGATTGACTCTACCACTTCTAGACTTGTACGATCCACGTTCATTTTTCATAAATGTATGTAAACAAATGATTAATCAGTCACTTAATTTTAACTACAGTAGTGTAATTCTCCAGGGAGATATCACTAACAACGAAGTTACGTATCCACTTTCGTTGCAAAGCTCGTACAAATACAACCATCTATATGCAAAGTCCGAAGTAATGATATACTCATTTCCAGATAGCAATACATGCATTGGCATTTGTAGACTAGTTCGAGAATTTCATTTTACCATCTTACAGAACTATGTATGCCGTTAATTTAGACCATCACGGTCAGTTTTCAGTGAGTTCTGTAAATAACATCGCACAGATGTTTGCCTTCGCTACCTATACACTCTCGTATAGTCACGATGTGAAGCTTCACATTGTACGGTGAGACATTTCACACGATATGTCATAGCATTGAGAATGGCATCATCTCATGCATCAATGGTCTGGGGTCTCTTTCTAAACTTTTCTCCTCTGATGTTCGCAAAGAAATAGATCACATGGAGACGGTGCAGTGGACGAGCTGGCCAGGCTGAGTCATTGTGTAACGAGACGAGGCGGCCTGGAATCAGTCGCTCCACAACTTCCCGAAACACTCTCATTGCATGAGCGGTGAGAGTTTTAGCTCCATCAACAACGGAGGTCTATTTCCATGATCATTGATTCAGAGATGTAAAAAGTTCCGTACCGTAACAAGGCGGTCAGAATTTACAAGGGCCACATGTCGGTCACCATCAAAAAGTACGACGCTATGCTTCAGAATTCTGCAATACCACACAGAACAGTAACTCTCTGACTGCAAAAATGGATTTTCTTCTGATCACTATCAAAAGTTTTGCTGATTTACAGAGCCATTTAAGAGGAAATGGCTTTTTCACTACCGAATAAACGACTAGGAGGAACTAATACATGTTTTCAATTTCGTCCTTTCAAAGAGACGAAGTATGTTTGCTAACTTAGCATCAATCAAAATTAGTTTCAGCTGGGGATACAGGAATTTTAGTTGTCTTTTTCATTCAACTTTTTCTTGCACGTACTAACTGTTTGAACAGTTAAAACTTAAAATTAATGTAAAATTCCTTTTCATTTTAGCACAACCAAGGTAACCAAGCAACCGCATTTTCGGTCAATAAGAAAATAATTCATATTTGTTCACCCGCAGAACACCGTTGTTTCTTTTACGCTGTTGTGGCATTTTCACTATAACTTTCAACCGTCTTCAAATCACTTCCGTGAGAAATGAGGGTGAAATTTCTCATTGTATCGCGCCAGGGAAATTCAAGGGATTTCCCAGCTAGCCAGGGATAATCAATATTTGATTTTAGAAGTATTTCCAGAGCGTAAGCATGTCTAAAATATTACAGGATAGTTTTCCATTTACAGCGTTGTAAAATGTCGTTATTCTTCTAATTTTTCCACCTTACACACAATGAATGTTTGTGAATTTTCAATTCTGTGGTAAAAATTTCTGTGCGCTCAATTTTTTATACAAGCGTGTTTTAGATCTCATTCGCATCTCTCAAATTGAAAAAGGTAAAACAAATAATGTATTCGATTAGTTTACTCATCATACTAGTTACAGGACACTTCTATAACTATCTAGTATTGACAAATGAGGATAATAAAAATAAAGATTAAACACACAAATGACAAAGCGTTATCATAAGGTACCAGAAGGAAATAGACGCTTATTTTAATTACACATGGAGTTTACAATGAGAGCTTATATAATATAATTCCTGTAAAATGTTGAAGTTAGTTGCTCTTAAACTTCAAATTTGTCATTATATTTTCAGGCCCGTTGTGCGTTTCTGTGTGTTTTGAAAGTTTTACGCCTCTGCGCCTTCTTTTACTACCGCACTTTAAATTAAAACTGTCTACTTTCGTCGCAAATTTATCTATCATTCCACGAACATCGTTTCTAACTCTCACCATTCGAAAAACACCTCGTATTCGAGACATGTTTTCATAAAGCTGTCGTTCAATCATATCAATTTCTATGCTACTTCATCACGATTAAACACGCTGCCGTTCAATCAACTACTTCTTCACAATCAAACTGGTCGTTCTTTGTTTTTAATGTATCACTGTAGACACGTCACCTCACTTTCTACCTTCACATCTCATCTTTATTCACTTGTGATTTAAGCTCAAGACCCACTACTGAGTTAAAATCATTATCCCTCAACCGTAAATTTAAACAAAATTCATGTTTATGTTAATAAGTAGAACTAGCCGCAAATAATTGTTCAAAAATTTGAAAACGTCGTTATTTTTCATTAATACTCATGATACCTACATCCTGCCATGTAGAGCATTGTTATCGGATCACGTGTAAGAAAGCAATTACTCAGTGTGTATCGTATCTAACCCACGGGTGTCTACTAATATAGCTCAAAATGACACACTTGAAGCTTACTGTTGTCGGAATTCACCTGCACAGATAAGAACCTTCCTGTTACCGGAACTTCAACATCAATGTGATACTCGAAATTAGGATACAGAGCAGGACCTGTAAAACATCCAAGTCTCGTGTAATCGGAAAAATTGCCAGAAGCGCCGGTCATTCCTACACGAACATCAATGTGATGAAAATTCGAAGCGTATTGATCATTTGACTGCGCCATTAGAGAGACAGTACTTATTGCTCTTACCATGTTCAGGTCGAAAACAACGAAAGGTTTTTCAACACGATTTGTCAAGTAGCAGCTGCGCAGACCATAATCATACACACCATCGAGCAAATTCTTTGGTGTACGGGTAGGCACGTCGGTCCCAACTAGGGAAGCGTTGTGCACGGTGATGCCGGACTGAGCAGTTACAATGTTTTTCCGTCTTCCGTTGGTGAGGCACTTCATCAGAGGAGGCCCGCTGAGGTCTTTGTTACGAGCCGCGGAGATGAGGTTGAGTAGCAGTAGTCCTCCGTTCCCCATGTTGCAGGCGGTTTTACACCAGTCCCGTGCTCCACAAGCTATTGCCATGTAAAGCCGAGTCCATCTATCATCGTAGCTGACGAACTTGATTTGTTCCTGTTGAACAGAGCTCGAGCCTATCCAGCTCTCACTGACTTCAGTAATCGTCCAGTCGTGGTGAAATGCCGTCACCAGCGTCACAGCCAGCAGTATTATACAAATTTGCCCGATTTCGAATGACGACATCACCCCTGGAAAAAGAATTACTCTGAAAACACATTTTATGTACCCTTTATAAAGAAGATTTGAATTAATGGCTACTCTATGAGTGACATGCACAAATTCATATTTTGCTTGACTGAAATTCCTCTCAACCCCTCCAGCGAATTCCATTTCGACTATCGTAGTTATGTTTGCGTAGGGGGAACGCTGAGAGACGACCGGGCAGTTTTCTCTCAAGTTCATGAAAGAATGAGTGGTTTGTTATCAAATAAAGTTATTCATAGTTAGGTTTCCACTCATTCATCCGAGCTTCCTTACATTTTTACATTAACACGTTTCCCGCGAAGGGACCCACCGGTGGTTCCTGAGGGGATTTTCATCAATTAATTTTAAAGGAAAATTGAATTCATGTTTAATGCATCCTAGTAACTTGTTAAGGTTGGCTTGAGTGGTATTATGTAGACACAGTGTTAACTATGCATTCTACTAGCATATGCTAGTTCAAAGTTATCGACTAACAAACGGGATTTAAGGTGTCAAAACATTAGGAAGATATCTTTATGGCTGAAAAAATACTCACATGTAAGCGGTGAGCACGAGACAAAACTATACCGAGCGTAGGTCTCTAATGTACAGATGGCCTGCAGAAACAAAAATGCTTACTATCTTCAAGTCACGATCTCAGCAGTAAGCTTTGGGAGAGTGTAGGTGTCTTCACCGTCTTAACGTAAGAGCAAAATCAACATAACATTGACAGAATTCATTCAGCAGGGAACTCCCGCTTTTTATAATGAATTGTTCTTATTCCATAATAGCAAGTCTTTCAACAATTGCCTCTGTAATATTTTCGCAAGTACTTGTTCAAATAACTCAGCTAATATAATGCATGTACGTGCTCAGATATTGCAGCTGATATAATACAGGTAAATCATTAAGTGTTACAGAACAGATATAGTTTAGGCCCATGTTCAGGTATTGCCCCTCGAGAACATTCTGTTAGAATGTTGCAGAATGTTACAACAACGCTTGTTCTCCGTCTTGTGTTGCAGCGGGTGCAACGCAAATACTCTACATGAGCACATGTTGCTGGCACTATAGAGCTGAAACATTGTTAAAATGCACTTTTTTTCGTGTTCCCTAAATAAACTAGTTCAAGGCTAGCTTTTATTTAATTCTACAGTATAAACTGGGGTTGATAATTATGTCTTACGAAGAGGATCAGCACTGCAACTCTGTAGGGCGTTAAAACTTTCCGAAAAGTTTCGATCGAACTTTTTTCGATTGATTGACTAATATTTCAAAACGCTGAACTAAGCCGTATTCGAAAATTCATTAATAATTTATTTAATTATTGGGACATAAATCTTAAATTTCATTGCGCAGAAAATAGTGTGGATCTTTTTAATTTTTTGGAATACTTCTTAGGTCGCATGAACTTGGAATAAGTATCAGCAGAAGAAGCTTTATATAACTCGAATAGTCAGAAAGTTTTAATAGTGAAATTCATTTTAGAACTGCACTACTAAATGTCTTGTGATGCATCGTTCTTTTGTTCCCCTGCCATGTACCAACTAAAACGACCAACTAAAGTTAGTATACTGAGAAAACTTCCAAAGTATTTCACTTTAAAATTTAAAATGACGTTGCAAACTCATTTTATTTGGTGTCATTTTACCCTTCGGTCTATAATATCTATACCTTCCCCATTGAGTTTTGCATCTGGAGATTGGTGCTCAACTATAAAGACTTTTCCTTACCTCGATATACTGAGATTAGAGGAACCTCGTGAGTGGCACAGAGCTGACTTCATCACAATTTGCTGTCTACGATGCTGGTGCGAAACTGAGGTGAGCACTGGCTAAACTAGAGCTGTGTTGACCTGAGCGTGTCTGAAGACTACAGTTATCAAGGACAACTTGGGCTCTACCTCAGAAAATTCAATAATTTGGTGGTGTTCATTACTTGGGTTGGTGCCTCAGCATGACACGACCAAATTTCCACTGCACTTCAACAAGCACGAATATTCCGTGGCAAAGTAATTGAGTGAATTTTTACGTTCACCACGTGCAGAGAAGTTCGGCTTGAATGGCACATGCAGTGATCTAGGAAAAACATAATTCGATGTCATATTGGTTTTCCAAGCTACTGACTCGTTCATTGGACTTGTTCATCTAAATTTAAATTTGGCGTTAAAAGTGTGATGAAACAATCATATAATTCTAACTGTTGTGCTGTAATTCGTCAAATTCAGCTCAACAGCCTTCGTTGTTTGTCAACATTTTTGCTTCTGATTTCTCTTCTTTAAATGAGTTTACGATTGCAATCAGAAAGCATATTTCTAGGGGCAAAAATGCAAGAAATAGGTTTTTAATATTGACATAGTTTATTTCTTCCCAAAATCCTTCCTTTCACTTCACTCTACTACTTAGTTAACTAAGATGAAAAATTAGTTGATATACAAGAAAAAATGCCCAGGAAGATAGTTTCTATGACAAAAGAAAGGTAGATTTTTAATTCACTTACGTGTATCACGTGTTAGAAATTTCGATGGAATAGCTTAAAGAGCAATTCTTTCAATTTACGAGGTAGTGTTGAATTCGTTGATCTATGATCATTTCCCCTGAGTGAGTTTTCGCTTAATGTTGGTGAGCAAATTGATAATCAGTTCCTTCTTTCGATAATGCTGGCAGTGAACTCCACTAAGTGGCACCAAAGTGCTGATAACTTTTTGGTCATCAGTGGCTTCAGGCAGAATGTACCGCAGTGGCGTCGTGTTACTTTCACTTCCTCGATCGATTCTCTGCAGCCAGAAGTTTAAGCTGAACACTTTGTGCTGGAGCAGCCCTACTAGACTCGCAGTTCTGAATGGCAGCAAACCAAAGGAGGTACCAACTTATTTTCCACTGGAGGATGACTGTGTAATTTTTCGATTACTTGAATATGCAAAGTGTAGCCAAATTGATCATCAATAAATGTCTCAAATAATATTAAATTCAACACGTTCTCAAACTCGTGGAAAACTGTCACAACGCAAGATAGAAATCATAGTAGCTGAAAAAGTAGTATACTGTTTACTTGACATACAGAATAACTACAAAGCCATAAAGTGTTAGGTAAATCAAAATTTAAACTGAAGAATATAACTATGCCAGTATAAACATCTTGTTTCCAAAAAATGAAAATAGATATACAACTCTCGAGTGTCCTCATTACACATCTTCAACTCCTTTAAGAAAGAAGAAAAATATTAATAATAATAAAACATTTTTTAAATTTTCAAGTAAATGAAAATTTGTGAATTCGAAAAAGATCAAAAACTAAAATTTAAAAAATGAAGCCATACAGTTCAATGTTTTAAGTGGCACAGCGCTTGGGTGATAGTTTAGATGGCTTGAGTCCATCAATTAACGCTATCACACACCTCACTGCATGAGGCGTCAGTCAGTTCACTTCCCACCGCCAGTTATCTCTCAAACGGCCTGTCTTGACTTCAAATGAGACTCACTGTAATAATTAATCCATATTATCCGCAAATGAAGCTCAAATGTATTTGTCTAATTCTATGCATTCCAAACAGGACGCTTGTCACATTCCCTCGCTGCTTTCTTTACAAAGCAGCGAAGTCTCTTGGTGCTCGTGTGGCCAGTGTGATGCTGTTCGTTGAGAGGAGACGAAACGTCACACCTGCATGGCGGAGCATGAACGGTTTACTTCTTGTATCGATGGGTCTTTAGGTTTCTTCCACTCAGTCATATTAAAATCCATGCTCTAGAAATGATCATCCTATTTTAAATACTATTTTTATTTCATCCCATCCTACTCACCTGACACCTAACGCCCTGTAGAAAGTATTTTCATTCAAACTCTTAAGTCTTCTCTAAACGATCAATTCAACTCTTTGCCACTTTAGATACTGATAAAGAGTTTTCTTATACTGACAAATTCTATTTTAGTCTTTTTCTTACTCGCAGGTCCGCAAAATTTCATTCATTTCTTTTCTCGAGTGTTTCTTCGTTTTTTCTTCGTATAATTAGCTACTGATGAGTAAATAGTGCACTCGAAAGACTTACTTTTAGTAAATCTTTTACAAAAAAAAGAAGTTTTTACTGAAGTTTGGGATACGTTTAATTTTAGAGTACGTTTGCTATAACTAATTCTATTCGTGAAATTGGTTCAATATGAATTACCGAATCATTTGCGCAAATGGGCAAGCAAAAGAGCATATATATAAAGTTGAGATTACCACCCCGATAGTAAAACTCGAAGGAAACGTAGATGCGTTTTCTTCCTAAAGAAACAATAGTTTAAATAAAATGAAAAGAAAAAACAATTTGGAATGAACAACTTCGTTTCGAAATAAATTCTATCAATTTCCAAAATCGTGAGTCTTTCATGAATTGCTATCACAGCACTAGAACATCTACGTATTCAGGTGTTGCAACTGATGTAATGCACGTACATGTTCAGGTGTTGCAGCTGATGTAATGCACGTACATGTTCAGGTGTTGCAGCTGATGTAATGCACGTACATGTTCAGGTGTTGAGAAATCCAAATTTTTCTCATACTTTTATTTCCCAAATTTTTTGGTAAAAAACGTAAGGGAATACCCTTACGATATTTTTTCACTTTTTCATTCAATGTTTCAAAAATCAATGGAACTTTTTGACAACTTCAATACTCGTTTGTGCATCATGAATAACTATTTATATCGCCCGAAATTCTTATAAATAACTCATAAAAGGCAAAGAATTTTTTTTTAGGAAAATGCACATTGAATTTCGCGTTTTTCTAGTGCGAATCAAGCTGAGAAGTACTCGTAACGGCGTTTTCCAAGTCTCNCAAACGTTTCTAATGAGAAATCCAACTTTTTCTCATATTTTTATTTCCCAAATTTTTTGGTAAAAACGTAAGGGTAAACGAGAACTTTAAGAAGAACCCTTACGATGTTTTTTTACTAAATCATTCAATGTTTCAAAAATCACTATAACTTTTTGACAACTTCAATTCTCGTTTGTACATCATAAAAAGCTACTATTTCGCCCGAAATTCTTATAAATAACTCATAAACGGCATATGAACTTTTTTTTGGGAAAATGCACGCTGAATTACACGTTTTTTTAGTGCGAATCAAGCTGAGAAGTACTCGTAACGGCATTTTCCAAGTCTCCAAACGTTTCTAATAAGAAATCCCAGATTTTCTCATATTTTAATTTTCCCAAATTTTTGGTAAAAAACGTAAGGGTATACCCTTACGATATTTTTTCACTTTTCCATTCAATGTTTCCAAAATCAATGGAACTTTTTGAGAACTCCAATTCTCGTTTGTACATCATGAAAAACTACTTATTTCGCAAGAAATTCTTATAAATACCTCATGAACGGCAGAAGAACTTTTTTTAGGAAAATGCACGTTGAATTTCGCGTTTTTCTAGTGCGAATCATGCTGAGAAATACTCGTAACGGCGTTTTCCAAGTTTCCAAACGTTTCTATTGAGAAATCCAAGTTTTTCTCATATTTTTATTTCCCAAATTTCTTGGTAAAAAACGTAAGGGCATACCCTTACGATATTTTCTCACTTTTCATTCAATGTCTCAAAAATCAATGGCACTTTTGACAACTTCAATACTCGTTTGAACATCATGAAAAACTACTTATTTCGTCCGAAATTCTTATAAATAACTCATAAAAGGCAAATGAACCATTTTTAGGAAAATGCACGTTGAATTTCGCGTTTTTTTAGTGCGAATCAAGCTGAGAAGTACTCGTAACGGCGTTTTCCAAGTCTCCAAACGTTTCTAATGAGAAATCAAAGTTTTTCTCATATTTTTATTTCCCAAATTTTTTGGTAAAAACGTAAGGGTTATACCCTTACGATATTTTTTCACTTTTTCATTCAATGTTTCAAAAATCATTGGAACTTTTTGACGACTACAATACTCGTTTGTACATCATGAAAAACTATTTATTTCGCCCGAAATTCTTATAAATAACTCATAAACGGCAAAGAAACTTTTTTAGGAAAATGCACGTTGAATTTCGCGTTTTTCTATTGCGAATCAAGCTGAGAAGTACTCGTAACGGCGTTTTCCAAGTCTCCAAACGTTTCTAATGAGAAATCAAAGTTTTTCTCATATTTTTACTACCCAAATTTTTTGGTAAAAAACGTAAGGGTATATACCCTTACGATATTTTTTCACTTTTTCATTCAATGTTTCAAAAATCAATGGAACTTTTTGACAAGTACAATACTCGTTTGTACATCATGAAAAACTACTTATTTCGCCCGAAATTCTTATTAATAACTCATAAACGGCCAAGAAACTTTTTTTAAGAAAATGCACGTTCAATTTCGCGTTTTTCTAGTGCGAATCAAGCTAAGAAGTACTCGTAACGGCGTTTTCCAAGTCTCCAAACGTTTCCAATGAGAAATCCAAGTTTTTCTCATATTTTTGATTTCCCAAATTTTTTGGTAAAAAACGTAAGGGAAAACGTAAGAAAAACCCTTACGATATGTTTTCGACTTTTCATTCAATGTTTTAAAAATCACTGGAAATTTTTGACAACTTCAATACTCGTTTGTTCATCATGAAAAACTACTTATTTCGCCTGAAATTCTTATAAACAACTCATAAACGGCATATGAACTTTTTTAGGAAAATGCACGTTGAATTTCGCGTTTTTCTAGTGCGAATCAAGCTGAGAAGTACTCGTAACGGCGTTTTCCAAGTC
>JACJUY010000804.1:60991-81969 GCA_014220935.1 Platorchestia sp. MABIK
CTTTTTGACAACTTCAATACTCGTTTGTACATCATGAAAAACTACTTATTTCGCCCGAAATTCTTATAAAAAACTCATAAACGGCAATGGAAATTTTTTTTAGGAAAATACACGTTGAATTTCGCGTATTTCTAGTGCGAATCAAGCTGAGAAGTACTCGTAACGACGTTTTCCAAGTCTCCAAACGTTTCTAATGAGAAATCCAAGTTTTTCTCATAATTTTATTTCCCAAATTTTTTGGTAAAAAACGTGAGGGTTTACCCATACGATATTTTTTCACTTTTTCATTCAATGTTTCAAAAATCAATGGAACTTTTTGACAACTTTAGCACTCGTTTGTACATCATGAAAAACTACTTATTTCGCCCGAAATTCTTATAAATAACTCATAAACGGCAAGGGAACTTTTTTTTAGGAAAATGCACGTTAAATTTCGCGTTTTTCTAGTGCGAATCAAGCTGAGAAGCACTCGTTACGACGTTTTCCAAGTCTCCAAACGTTTCTAATGAGAAATCCAAGTTGTTCTCATAATTTTATTTCCCAAATTTTTTGGTAAAAAACGGGGATGTATACCCTTACGATATTTTTTCACTTTTTCATTCAATGTTTCAAAAATCAATGGAACTTTTTGACATCTTCAATACTCGTTTGTACATCATGAAAAACTAGTTATTTCGCCCGAAATTCTTATAAATAACTCATAAACGGCAAAGAAACTTTTTTTAGGAAAATGCACGTTGAATTTCGCGTTTTTCTAGTGCGAATCAAGCTGAGAAGTACTCGTAACGGCGTTTTCCAAGTCTCCAAACGTTTCTAATGAGAAATTCAAGTTTTTCTCATATTTATATTTCCCAAATTTTTTGGTAAAAAACGTAAGGGTATACCCTTACGATTTTTTTTCACTTTTTCATTCAATGTTTCAAAAATCAATGGAACTTTTTGACAACTTCAATACTCGTTTGTACATCATGAAAAACTACTTATTTCGCCCTAAATTCTTATAAATAAATCATAAACGGCGTAGGAATTTTTTTTTAGGAAAATGCACGTTGAATTTCGCGTTTTTCTAGTGCGAATCAAGCTGAGAAGTACTCGTAACGACGTTTCCAAGTCTNACTTCTCAGCTTGATTCGCACTAGAAAAACGCGAAATTCAACGTGCATTTTCCTAAAAAAAAATTCCTTTGCCGTTTATGAGTATATCTCGTGGCGTGAGGGTCACTCAGGCTTAGAGACAAATTCAGACACAAAGTGGGGCCGAGAGATGGGGACCTTGAATGTCACAGGCTGCACGGTCGAATTTGTAAACACTCCAGACATCGATGCCCCAGTGCCGGAGTAGAGGCGTTTCTCAGGCTGAGCGCCATAAACGTATCATTTGTGTCTGTATTATGATGGTTAGTATTAGATCTTTGATTTGACTTACGTTTTCGCTCTGTTACGCAGTCATCACAGGAGAAATCAGTGACTCGGTGGTTTAAATGGTACCACGAGGGCGCAATATTTTGCGTCAGTTGAAAACCCATTTCGGTGACAGGGAAAAGCGTATGCATCTCACTGAGACAAAAAACTAAAACGAGAAGCGATCGTACCCATACAGTTCAGTTATAGTGTACGCCGGCCTTTTGCACACAAAATTTAAACGATGATAAATTTGCAATCTATACCTAGTGACACATCACAGATTTCTAAATAGATTCTTTAATATTTTTACTTAAGACTCAATTTGGATCGATTGTCTAGCTCTACAATAAAGGTAATTTAAACATTAAATCAATCTACATTATCAATTTATTTGTTTTTAAACTAGCTGAAAAAATTTGCTGACATCATTTTTTGCATTTTTATTAGAACTGACGACGGTAACTTGTACGGTAAGGACGTTTGATTTTATTGTTTTTTTTGTTCTCCTTTAACCTTTCACTGCTAAAATAATCTGAGTGAAAGTTGTGTTTTTTGTTTTATTTAGTGAATCATACAAGCCTCTTCGTCTATATGTGCTCAAGATATAATGAAACAATGATGGGTATATTTCAAACAGTATACTGAAGCAAAAGTGCAATTACAAAAGTGTCTTCTGATGTGTACTTTGTTACACGACATTTTACCTAAATTCAACAGACGATTAATACCTTTTCATTACTTTGTATCATAAAATTTTTGCGGCCGGATCTCATGTTTAAATTTAACATAGATCTGAAAAAATGTGAGTGGAACTGTGCTTAAATTGTTTGTACGAGTTCCCTAATTTCAACATACAGAATTATTACTGAAACCTTCACTCCTGAATCCCATCAACGAAAAGCATCTCATAGTTCATGCGATAGTAAACGCGATTTATTTAATGCTACTTTTAGTCCTACAAATGCAGCTTATCTACACTTGTAATAATTTTTAGGGGCACAAATGTCTGAAAAAATAACTAAAATCAAAGACATTTGAAGACCCAAAAATCCCATATCCAGGAAGAATATCGAGAAGCATTGAAACAGGATTGTTTTCAATTTTTAAAGCTTGAAATCCATTCTCTCATTGTGCACTCTTCGCAATCACAAACAAAGAATGACTAAGACCTTCTTTTTGAAGTTCAAAGTGAGGCGGACTTATCGTCAATAAAGGCTCTTGAAGCCCCACGACAAGCAGATACAACACGATTAGATGAACGCATTCCATTAATCCAGTGATTTTAGGTAACTCAAAACATCCTAATTGTCATTAAAAGCACTTTCAATACATTTTTTCAATACTTGTTTATGAGTTGCCGTTTGGTGCTCCATCAATTTTTTATATTACATGAATTGTATGAATAGAAGGTCGTACCAGGCACACTTGAACATATTTTGAAGAAAAAAAGGTTCAACCGGAACTAATGATTATTTTGAATATTTAAACTATTTTTGTTCTATCTTTGATTTGAAACAATATTACTCCTCTTCAAAACATTTGATTCTTTTTGAAAACATGCAGTGCTAAAATCACTCGTAACAACTTTTCTGACAGCAGGACAATCTAAAGACGAATGAACTTAAGGAATAGTTTTGACTTCCGCTCTGTTTAATAAAATGTACACTAACGCCACTGAAACACTAAGTATAATTTAGTTACACCAAAAATTAAGCCAATCCTACAGTATTTTAGACCACGGATTTTTTTGGGGGTTCTCCCAAATTGGACGAATTTACAGTAATGCCCCACAGTCGTGGTTCTCATAGCTTTTTTCAGAGTAGATCGTTGAATCCCGATTTCTTTTGCCTAAAAGTAAAATAATTAATTGTTTTTGCATTTTCTACCGCTTAGTTACATTTTTCCCCTTACCTCAGTTCAGTGCAACATATGCTAAAATGATTTGCAAACTTGTACTCTTTAACAGGATGTATTCGAAAGAATTGTATCTCATAGACGGTGTCTACTGCGGGGTAATTACGAGGTACTTGACGAACGTTGCTTGAATACACAATGGTTGTGTATATTGAAGATGATCGTTATTTCATGCTGTGGTTCCTGGAATACTAAACCCATTCATGTCATTTGATTACCTTTCAATCAGTTCCCAGTTAATATGAACCCAATCGGCATATGCACCACAGATTGCGATTCGTGACAATGCTACAATAATGATTTTCTCTGTGTGATTCCCTGAAAAAAATTAAGAATGTCAAAAACTAGAAATCTATAAAAAATTGTACCAACCAAGCTCAACTTCAACATCCCCGAAACTTGATCACAACTACTGAACTTCAAGTAGCAAAAAGTGGCATAATTCCACTACACCTTATTAATGAGTCCAGTAACCGAATTCTAAATTCTGTAGCTGGTATGAAAATGAAACCTTCGCAAATATTAAATACAAGACTGAAGTTCAGCACAAATCAAACAATCAAACAAACACAGTAACAGTAGAACTTTTTCCAGGATTTTATCAACCACTTGTGAATAGCACTTCTCTGTTACCATTGAAGTATCAATCCGAACGTGGGGTAGAGCAGCTGCGTGACATGTAACTGTAGAAATGAAGTACGAAATAAATTTATTCTTAATGTGGGCGTAATTTTCTTCCCGGCTGAGCCATCTAACGCGTGCAATTCTATCGGTACAGTACAGAAACTCAAGCATTCTCAAAATATTCAAGCGTTTGCAAAAAGAAAATCAGTGACACTGAAGAGTTATCTTATAAAATGGTATACTTTATTTATGACACAATTACGTATTGTTTATGCTAAAAGCAGTCACCCTTCCGCAAGTTAGTTTCATTCTATTCCAAGCCACTGCGCGCCCTCTTAGACTTTGTTTCTTATCCATCATTGAACTAACAAACCATTCCTTTTCGGTTAAGCCGTCAATTTCCTAATTACATTTCATCATTACGCACATAATAAACAATTTTTACTTCTCAATTTTAATTTTTTTTCAACGATAAACACTTTCTTCAGTTCAATGAAATATCGATGCGGCTGCAGAGTTTTTCATTGTTGGACTTGAATTTTGTTTCATGCTCCATCAATGGTTGAAATTTTTGCTGCAACTATTAACATTTGTTAATAAATTCGTCACTTGTTTCCATCCCCTGGTCATTTTTGCCCATTTTTAGCTAGAAAAACTGTTAGATGGACCCATAAGTCGATTGCTAGTTAAGAAATATCAAGTTCACTAGTGAGCGAGACTTGTAATTTTCTTGAAATAGAATTTTTAATTAAATTACTAGCATCATTCCCATGAGCGCAAATTAGATTTTTGAAAAACACAAATGGAAAAAGCACAAACGTTGCCTTCTAATAATCTTATTGTACTCTGACCCAGTGTAAAGTTCTTCTCGGTACGATCTTTCCTCCCAAGACATCAGTCAATCTCTCATTACTTGGAGTAACTCGTTGCAGCATTTATTGCCTCGCGTTCAGCATTGGAGGCAAGACTTGCGGCAGTAGCGGTTCATGTAGCCAGGATACCTGACGCAATCTCCCTGGCTAGCCCACAGCCCGCATTTCTTGTTACTGTTAGCGCAGTCTCCTGAAGTCGTCTCTATTGAACGGAAACAGTCATTTTTAATGAGGCCATTTCTCAGAACTTTTGCATTGTTATGAATGATTTTATAGCACATGGATTTAGAATCAAATCCAATTAAATGTGTAATTATTCTTGGGACCAAGACAAGCCAGTTTAATTTTGGTAGACGTGATTAATGGGGCTGTAACTCTCCAACACATCATCGAAGTTCATAATTAACGTTTAGCAGAGGCTTGTTACCTGTTCCAGAGCAGAGCTGGCAGCTCTTGCTGCAGTAGAGGTGCATGTAGGGCGCGTTCACCTCGCATTGGCCGTCTGCCTTCCAGAGGGCGCACTTGTCGTTCAGGTCCACACACTTGGATTCTGTTGGCAAGGAACTCTTTCAAACAACTTTATTGAGTGCTCCATTTTGTATCGCATTTTGTTTGCAATTATTGCAGTAAACATCAACCATGCGACCTTAAATACAGATTTCACTGAAATATGCGATTTTGTGTAACTTCATGCGTAAGAAGAAGAATCGCCCGAATTGCAAGAACTAACAAATACATGCGCGAGTATATTATATGGTAAACTATTAACTTCGCCGAACAAACTATAGTGCTCATTTCAAGGGATCAAACTAGGATCTTTTTTATCATTATATATCATTTATCAATGACGAAAAGTGGTGCTATGCAAGTGAAACTATTACGCCGTTTTAACTCATTTTGAGTCTACAGAATATATCAGCGAACGTCGAAGTCTCTCAGTTCTTAGATTGATAAACATGACTTTTTTCAAGACCACGAGCCGGCAAAGGGGAAAGTCTAACAGGTCTGGTGAAAGTCGTACTCAGATTGAGAGAGAAATTCTTTATTCCCTTTAGCCATAATTTTAATATAGTAATTCCAAAGTGTAGAATTCAGCTGGCTAGAGTTTTTAAAAAACGTTTCCAACAATAATTGAAGTATAAGTTCAATTTTGCTATGTCCCTACTTGTAACTTAAAGCTTACTTACTCCCAGTGTCTTCCATAAGCAAACACATCATCAAAGCGCATCTCTCCGTATTATTAAAGCTGTATTTCACTGCTACGTTTTAAAAGAGCCCTTTCTTACTTTTACGTAGATCCCATCTGTTATAGCAGACTTCACTCCTTTCTCGCAAATTTACCGCGAAGGAACTACACGAACTCATTTACTCGGAAACCTCTCCACAGAAATTGGACCGACTAACCAAACGCCGGTAAACCAAAAAAACACCACGACACCTGCGCATCGGTTGCATGACTGCCGGCAGTGCAGCATCATCCAAGCAGGGTTCTCGACGCACTGTCCCTCTTGCGCCCACTTCGCGCAGTGCTTGTCAGAGTCCAGGCACAGACCTGGCACTGAAACACAAGTACATCGCATCCATTTTAAATCGTGGGAGATTTTTAAGCTCCTGCTAGCACTCCATGACACTAATGGCTTCTTTCCGCACTCCAACACAAGTAAGATGCATGCATTTTAAAATCGTGGGAAGTTTTTAAGCTCGAGCTTGCACTCCGTGACACTAATGGTTTCGTTCCACTGTGCCTCTTAAGCAACTGATGTAGCCGCTGTCAATTCATGTCTGTACTCTGAAAACGACGATGTCAATATCTTGTACGACATGGTCAATATCGATGAATCACTTTAAATGACTTAGCGATCACAGACTCCAGTTTTTACGACAGATTTGAAAAATTGAAATGTGAAACGAGTCAAATATCCCATTTGGTGTGATTTATTCCGCCTAAAAGCAAAAAAATTCATTTTTCTTAATTCAAGTAAGAATTTTTCTTAATTCAAGTAAGAAAAGCCCAAGCTATCTCGAGACCTGGAGGTGGAAGAGTGGCGGTGGGCAGATGAACGTTCGGGAAGTTGGCAGGCGACGTAGCATTGGGGCAAGGGTACAACTCCATCAGGCGGTGCATGTCGTTCTGAATGAAGTGTGACATGTGTATCGAAAAAATACACAAATAAACAACTCCGGCAATGAATTCCAAGTACCTACTAAACATAACCACAAATATTTTGGCAGAAGCTAGTTAAATATACACGAGACTTTTCAATCGAATGGATGTGTGAAATTTTACATCAAAAGACAAGTAGGATGCGTCAGGTAGATCGTACCGAAGAAAGGCCTCTCCTCTGGCCCACTTCGTGCTGCCCCTCCTTAGGCTCGACGGTGGGCACGCTGCGGTTCTTTGCGAAAGCGTACGGTGAGTAATGCATCAGCGACTCTGCACACAGGTTCGTTTATTAGTATCGAAGTAATTTTGAAATTTAGCGATGAAACATGGTGTTTATGGATCTTTCTGGACGCTTCACACGATTATAATGTACCCCACCGTCATCCTGAGAGCCGGTTTGAAGCTCATTGACACTAGATATTAAGTACAAATAGCATCGAACAGCCTTACCTTTGTGTAAAAATAGTGTAAAACAGCCTTAACTGTGACTGCCACAACTCTTTTCACAAAACACTTTCTACTTACCAAAATCGTACTGAGTGCCAACGTGCTGTAAGCCTTTGAAGTCATACTTCTGAAAGTTGTAGCCCTTTCCCTTCTGAATGTTGTCCCAGTTGATGTTGATGTATCGGTCCCTGTCGAAGCGGGACTGCTCGTGCCAGAAGCCCAGCGCGTGCATGAGCTCGTGCATCACCACTCCCGCCTTGATGCAACCTGGGCCCAGTGACAGTGCCTGGGACCCACCCACGCGGCCGATGTTGCTCGTGCATCTGAAAGTTTATTTTCTCTTTGTACCTTTTCGAAATTCTTACCACTGATGATGGTCTGTAGCCGAAACGATTGAAATTAGGTTTTATTGGAATATGTTCATTAAATGATTAAAGTAGCTTATCTTGCTCTTTCATTTTTATTACGGTCGCCCAAATTTTGGACTCGTTTTATAGTCATTGCACGTTACTAGCGAAATATGAAGAGACACTCTAAACATTTGTCGAAAACATAGAGTTGTATCTCAAAAACGGACTGTCGTAAAAATTTGGAAAGAAGACCACGTGAGAAGATATGTTTTCATTTTTTCTAATAACATGGGTACCAGTTAATTTCAAATATTAATACGTAAAATTGAAACCAGTTTTTTAAGCGTTGAGGCGGTGAACTTTTTCCAAGTGAACTTTGCAGCCCGTGTAATATCTCTTCTTGTTTTGTTCACAGTACCCGGACAAGCAGACGATCAACTGACTCCTCCCTTTTGGTCAATGAACTATTTCCAAGAGAAATTTGCAACCCGTGTAATATCTTTTCTTTTTTCGTCGCACTACCCAAACAAGCAGACGATCAACTGACCCGTCCCCCTTGAGGATGTGGATGTAGTCGCGCTCGTTGGTGTGCGGCACTAGGTGCACGCAGCTGAGGTCGTGCAGCGTCTTGATGGCCTTGGCGATGATGCTTCGCTCTTCAGGCCCTGCATTCAAACAAATTCTATATCTTCAGCATAGTAGAACTAATGGTGAGAACGAGTAATTATTCTTGGAACATGATGAAATTGAAAAAAGAGGTATCATTGTGACGGATAATTTAATTATACACAACTAGAATGAGTACTGTGTTCATATCGGGACTCGAATACTCCAGCCAGACTATCTAAAATATTTCAGAAGTCTCTCGTGCCTTACGATCAAATGAATTTTCAATAATTGAATCCGGGGGGGGTACTCCAAGGTGTAGAGTTTGTTGAAATATTCATGTTTTTTATTTTATGTCTGGTGACATTTGTGAAGTATGTTAGCGTTTGATGAAAAATTAATCTCAGCATAATTTTCAAAAGGAGACACTCAATAATGGCAAAAGCGACAAATTACTTCCAAAAGTACCATTGATACGAAATAGTGAAAAAGTTTGTCAGATCACTGAAAAAAACCTAAATAATTTACTCTAACATGTATTTTTCAATAACAAAGAAAATGAACCACTACAGAATCAACTTACTTATAGTAATGGGCAGAGCGTTACCATCATGATCATCATTAGCCGTTATGAAGCATGAGCCAACTCACTTTCACTGGAAAAAAGCACGTTGACATTCATGGCCATAAATAGGTTTCATGATTCTGAGCCAACTTTCGGAAGCTTGATAACATGACGTTCAACAATGCGAATTTATGACCACGCTTAAGAGTCATAGATCATGACCAATTTACAAAAGGTGGCGCGAAAAACAAGCGGCTCGTAGTCATTCAGAACTATAGTACTAATCCAAGTAAATTATAAGCTAAGTTGCTGAAGGTACAAAAAAACGAACGACGCTTTACCAATCATGAACATCACTAGGCTGTTAGGGGCTGAACTGAACTTACTGAATGTAAAAGAACTTTGCAACTCATGGCCATCACATGGCTTAATGAGTCTGAACTGAACTTACTAGAGATAGGATAGAGCTCGAACTGAACTTACTGAAGGTAGAAGAACTTCGCAATTCATGGCCATCACATGGCTGAATGAGTCTGAACTGAATGTACTGGAGGTAGGATAGAGCCCGAACTGAACTCACTGAAAGTAGAAGACAGGACGTACGGCACGTTGCCGTTTGGCCACAGCCGTTCACTGCTCACGATACCTGAACGGAAGCTCGGTAGGCCATGCAGTGCTGTTTTCTGTTCGAAAAGTAAATGGTTGCATTTTATCTTCTCAAATTCTATCAATGATTTGACATGCATGAAAAAATGATGCAAAGTTAAATTATTTCAAACTGTTCATGCAATTTTGAGTATTCTGTCCACAACTTCGCAAGGATGCCCTAATTCTTTTTAAAATGACGCAAAGTTAGAGTATTTCAAACTATTCACGATATTTTGAGTGTTCTGTCCACGACATCGGCGAGAAGAAACTCCTTGTCTATCGCAAAAATGCCCATCTTTACCAAAGCGAAGAATATCAAAGAATCAAAGCACTGCATCACTCTACACTTATTTCCTATGAATGCAGTCTTGTGAATGTTTTGAATAACTGTTCCACTGAAATCAAATGCACGCCTCTTGATGTATAAATAACTTCAGGGTAAATTATAATTTATTCAGAATTATATACTGGTAATTCAGAATAATATCGATATTAGAACATGTAAATATTTTTGGGCCAAGTCAACGTTAAATTTCTTCTTCCACCTACAACAGTACAAGCTTCTCACGACCCTCTGATGTCGCTCGAAGTATCCGGTTTTTGATTCAGGATCTTTTTCAAATTAAAAAACTCTCAGGATACTAGCGATATGGCCAGACGTCTTACTTATCCCAGACGTCAATTAAAAGCCGATGCCTGCTTTCAGCTAGCAAATTTACTGAGAATATACTACCGAAGGTTTATCCAGATAAACGCTAATCGATCATTTCATGTTTACAATACGTATCCTTCTAATTGAAACTACATTTCAGGTTAAAGTTCTTCAGAATCGTTATTGAGAATCGTTTTGATTTTGAGGCATGATCCCCAATAAATTCAAGTATTGCAATCACACAGCCTGAGAATTATGTATTATATGATGAACGGAATAGCTTGCATACGTGAATACCGGTGAACGTTTTTCTGGTCAATAAACCCTGGAGATAACGAGAATGCAACTATTTTCTTCCCAAGCTCAACAATTCCTCTATAAAGCCTGTTTAGTGTAGCGAAGTAGGAGCCTTAATCAAAATTGAATACTTCAAGACCAATAATTCACAACCTCTTATGAAAAAAACAGGAGTCTTGAACTATGTAGCGGTGAGGGTGTCTAAAATCGTGCGCATTATTCTATCACGTAGCAGTCTATAGGAGGTACTCCTCTAGATGAACTTAGATATCATATCGATATTTATTTCACACAATAGGGAAACACATATGCTCACGTTAATTGGCTTATCATCTTCGACAAGTTTGATGTCTCCCTCGAACTGTTCTGCTGTGGTCGTTGGGTCAACTTGCCGGGACGTGTCGATCGGTTCATCCTCTGCTTTCATAACCAAATACAGAAATGCATGAAATCATGTAATATGATGATTAAAATCACTGTAAAAACTAAATCTATACGCACATTTTATAAGTCATGCAATTTGTAAAACGGACGAAGCTTAACTTGAATCGCAAATAACACATCTACAATATCTGGGTAAAAATAAAGTATACTGTAAAACCGTTTTATATAGGACCTCTTACTTCGTTTGCAACAATTCCTCTGTGGAAACTAAGTGCACAGATTGCATTATATAAAACATTGAACATTTAAAAAATGCGAACATTTACTCCCTCTTACTCTACGTACAACTTCCCTTCCCCTTAGTACGTACTTCCCTTAGCATCTGCTGCTTCTGGTGCACCCTGCTGTACCCCCCTCTCTCTCCGTCCCAAACGTTTGCATCAACCAAATAGTTTAAATCTTCGACGGAATGTCAACGGCACCATAACTTTACATATGGCCTCGGCTTTACCGAGACCTGGAAGAACTGTAATGTATGTACTCTTTAGAGTACGATTTTCATCTACTTAGAATGACTCATTACATTTCTTTATGAATTCAAACCCACAACCAATGCCACAAAACAAATCTATAGAAGATAATTCAAGGAAAGTAATCAAAGGGTTGTAGGTTTGTTAATAACTTTTCAGTTTACAGAAGCGCGAACACTGAAGTTGACGATGCAACTTACCTGCAAGTGCAGCTTTTTGGTAATCTTCAGGAGTCAGGGGCTCCCCGGGCACATCGAAGTCCATCTGTTTGGTAAATGAATGAGAGCTTGAGCTTTATGTTGTAAAAAGCTATGCCTGCTTGCCTTTAGCTAGAAAATTTGCTGAAAATACATTACCATATTTCACATTTCATTTTTTTCAATGACATGACATTTGTTTCTAATTGATTCAAGATTTTAAGCTGAAGTTCTTCATAGTTGTGTCTATTGAGAATCGTCCTGATTTTGAAGAATGAAAGCTGTTTTGAACGAGTGCTTCACCAACACAGGTTCTCTACAAAAGTAATTTTAAAAGTCATTTTCTACCTTTCACGTAATATTGGCTGTAATTTTTTGTACCTATCTCATTTATGGCATTCACTATCTTCTGACATGAAACATATCATTGTAAATCGATCTACTCTCATGAAACCTCTGCCTTTGAGACGTAGAATTTTGACAGAAGTGCTCAGTTTTTGCGCACTTATATATTCAACTTCATTTCATGCTTTTAAAAGTTTGGTGATTTCGTTTAAATTAATTAGAACATTTGAACAGAAGAAGTAGGGAATATTCCAACTCACTCGTATAGGCAATCTCAACTCACGGTATCAAACTGTCCAGGCGGGATGGTCACAATTGCTGCGGGATCGAAAGTGACGGTAGTCATGTGAAGAGCGTCAGTTTCGGGGTCTGACGACCGAGGTGTTCCTTTACTGTCGTTCGAAGCAGCATGTTTTCCGTCCGTTGCCGTCACTGAACTCGGTGTCTTATCTTGAATGTTACTCCCAATGACAGGAGCAGCTATGTCATTGTTGTCACTGGAAAGCTCACCCAGCACACCAGTTGATGCCTGAGTTGCTTTTGTTTCATCTTCTAGGGCTTCAGATGCAGTATTGTTCCCTGACGACATATGTTCGGCACCATCAATAGCCTTTTCAGTTCTTTTATGGAAAGGAACATGATCTGACTCATGGAATTTTACATCATTGTAGTTGAAATTCACAGCGGGAGTCTCGTGGTCAAAAATCTGCGGTTCTATCTTCAGAGACTCCGATTGGGAATGATAGTCTGAGTCCCGTTTGTGAGTTCTAGTAAATGCTGTAATTGGAGTCATTATTCGAGGATGAATGAAGTCGTACGTCACTTTGAGCACGTGCTTAACGTCATTTTTCTTGGCCCTTCTCATCCACTTCTTCGTAAAATCAGTCATTGATGTCATCCACTTTCTTGGCTGCCATGGTTCTAAATCAGACTCAGATGGCACATTGCCTTCGAGGACAGATGGTGAAATTGCATCATCTCCGCCGTAAATTGAATTGTACTTTCCACTGAAGGTTTGCTTTTCTGACTTTTCTATAGGTTGTGTCTTTATAACCTCAACCATTGCGTCAGGATAATCAATAATTTTCGGAGCTTCTTCTCGCTCACTCGTGGAATTTCCCTGAAGGTTCCAATCACCATCATTCGATGTTGCGGTGTCATCTCCATTTCGTGAATTCGGGCTGTAATTAGCAGCAGTAATTTTGAGATATGAATAGAAATACTTCGGTGGCGTCGCTCCGACAACCAAAGGCCCAGGCTCGGGACCAACAACTGGAGAATAATTTTTGGTGGTGCTCTCCGAGAGCGTTGCATTTGCAGCCGCCGCTCCGGGCCACTTCAGGGCAAACTCTATGCTCAGGGACACTAGAAGAAACCACAAGAAGATGCCTACTAAATCTCTAGGCATGATATCTTCCCTCTTGGGGCCCAAGCTTCGACGACGAGGGAACAAAGTCATAGTTTCTTTACCAGTGTGATCTGCAAAAAAATTACCTCTTTACAATTAACTTGAAAAAATGACATGCTTCTTGAGCACGTGAGCTTCATACTGGCAGAAAGTAGGAATCAATTGACTGAGCTAAGCTGGAGACAAAAAAGTTCAATTCCGTATTTGAACAAGGTTAACGATGATACTGAAAAGATTGATTTAATCCGAACTTAATATATTGTCTGCTTAAATTAGCCCAATGATTTTACCCATACCAATCTGCTTTTCTACAGTTATATACCAACCTGCTTACCTATCAACCTACCCAACAATCTACCTGCATATCTATTCAACTACTAGCATGTATACCCAGCAACCAATGTGTTTTATTTATAATAAACGTAGGGTGTCACAACCTGCACAGAAAATGCTCACCCATCAATATTCGAGGGTAAACATATGCTCATAGCCACTACTTTTGTTTTTATCTGCAACGTTGACCTGATGCGTTGGAAGACACGTTCCGAGTATATTGCCTCCGTCTCGACGCCTGGCGCAGCTGTTAGTCCTTCCTTCCAAAAAGGTATCATTCTCTAATCGAACTGAGTGAGAGAAACTAAAATTCGACGTAAAATTTAAGCCTTTGCCAATATTTTTCAACAGCAAAAGCTCAACTGGAATGAGCCAAAAAAAAAGCGTGATGGAGAATTCTTTATGTTTTATGCACCAGAAAACACCGAGTTCCCATAAAAAACATGACAGAATTTCGAACAACACATGAATATTTATGACTGAAACTCAAGTTACCGGCATTTTAAATATGATTTTTTTTCCCCATAGGGACAAAATGAGGCCTATTTTTTCAAATAAAATAAATTAAGTACAACTAGGCGTGTGTCTTGAATTTTCAAAACTAGATTCTTCAACTTACTCATTCTTCAGAAATCAAGACATACGTTTGTGAAGACTTCCTTTCATTCTGTTGCGGTTAGGAAAGTCCTCAAGAACTTCGACGTCAGACGAAGATGTCCTAAAACAAGACAATTGTGGTAGTTTATAGCTTAGAAAAACACGAAGATGCGAGGTACAAAACAGTCGGTCATTTACTTATTGTATAAAAATTACCAAGTCGTAATGCATAGCAGTCGACTGTTTATAAGAGAAGGAAAGACAAACTTTTCACGGTACAAGGCGATCTGAAGTTTTCATATTAGACTCGGTCGAAGATGCGGCACAAGACAATTGTCAATATACACATTAGACCAGGACGAAGATGTGGTACAAGACAATCGGCAATATACACATAAGCCAGGGACGAAGGTATGTTAAAAGACACTCTGCAGTATACGTATTAGACCAGGACGAAGATGCAGTACAAGACAGTCGACAATGTAGACATTATACCAGGACGAAGATGCAGTACAAGACCGTCGACAACGTACACATTAGAACAAAACGAAGATGCAGTAAAAGACAGTCGACAATGTACACATTAGAACAAAACGAAGATGCAGTACAAGACAGTCGACAATGTACACATTAGAACAAAACGAAGATGCAGTAAAAGACAGTCGACAATGTACACATTAGAACAAAACGAAGATGCAGTGCAAGACAGTCGACAACCTACACATTAGACCAAGACGAAGACGTGCTGGAGCACGGCTGCCGGCGGCAGTCAGGCATCACCTGCCCTGGCGCCCGCATATTCAGCGCTGCTGAATGCTATAATCTCAATGTTACCATATCGATATTAAGAGATTAATGAGTAGATGAGTGTAAAAACACACTTGGAACGCATGAACATGCCTTCTGTCTTATAGGCCAGTTTCCTCGCAACAAAATGCGGCCCTATAGCAAACTTTGTTTATTAATTTTTTTTGCCTATACCATTACCAATCTGACGTACGTGACAATGGTGGTTGAATTGATTCATAATCAAATAGCTAAAACGAGTCTTCATCGATACATGAGTCTTTTGATTAAAGCGACTAAATTTACTTTCAAAATACAGCAACATTTATCGCCTAGTTCATAACATTGATCGTAAAAATTAAAAGTAAATGTTAAAAATGGCCACCACCTTGAGACAACGAGAATAACTTATGTATCTGAATAAGTACTATACATCCACGGTAAAATAATCTAAAAAAAATGAATCACAATGATAAGCCAACTAATGAGAGTTGGTCCAATAGAAATTAAAAGTTAAACTGCAGGTTCAAGTATGCAGTGCCTGCCGCTGTTAATTTATTATCGGTGCTCAAAGCAGGGAATTTTACGTCTGGAAGCAGATTTTACGTCGATTTGAGTTCTACACTTAATGCTTTGAGAGGAAAATGAGGTCTAATTTGAGAGACACTGAAATAGACTCCCTAAAATGTAACAATGAGTTAAGCGTTATGTCAACATTGCATGGCGTGTGAAGTGATCTGTAAGTCATGAACTCAAATGTTGACAGTGTAGGATGCATTTAAGTTTAAATACGACCACAGTGTCGCTGTAAGCGCGACCCGATTTTTGACAGAGTAAAGCGCATCTGAGGCAGAAACAGAGCAGATAAAACGTTTTTTTCAAACAACGCATGAGAGGAAGGAAATAAATTAACAGCTTTACAAATTAACCCCAACAGCATAGTCATTCGCTGAACAAGCATAATGTGGTAAATGAAATGACCCCCAGTCTCTTTTTCCCCATAGCATCAATGATTTTAGTCGCCAATGATGCTTCGCCTGATTTTAGTCGCCACTGGGCGGCTAAAATTATACAAACTACGGCAAAAATGTTGGACTGGGAGTGAGCGATTACGAAAAAATAATTTCACTTTTACAGTATAAACGCTGATAAAAACGTAGTTATTTAAAGGTAAAGCGTCAGTGGCAGTCTTTGGGAGAGAAAGAGAGGCCACTTACTGCTCGGAAGAGCATACAAAAACCAAATTCTGTGGCCGGTTGCACGGTATTATAAAATTTTGAACTCTGCAAACTTGCATTGCATCAATTTCTTACTCTGCAAAAAAAGAAATTGATTTTGAAATTTTTGAAATTGATTTTTGAAGAAATTTATCAATTTCTTACTCTGCAAAAAAAGAAATTGATTTTACCAGTTAGTGTCATGTCTCTACATTTACGAATGTAAACAGAATTTAATCCAAATTACTCGACGTACGAGTAAATAAATTAGAGGAGTTTCAGTAACAAGAACTTTTTTCATTTTGCGCAAATTGTTTGGGTTTGTTCAGAGAACACTGAAATGAAGGAGATTTTATTCGTCGTCGAGACACAAAATTGGTATACAAATCAAACTGATCAGGGAGGAACGTGTTTGAAGAAAAAGCGTTGAGAAAAATTTTACTAATATGACAGCTGAAGCAAGGAATGATCGTAGAGGTTCAATAACACGTATTCATAGATCAAAATAATTACTGCAAAAGAATGCTCTTGCCCAAATGCACATTTCCCAAAATAAGATTGCTAGTTAGACACATCATGTAAATGGGAAGCATAACTAATATGGTTAGGAAAATGAACTTGAGCAAAACAAAACCTTGAAAACAACTAACGTAGGCTAGCAAAACCAAGTATTATTATGAAATGGGCTTGTATATGGCGTTTTTGTAAATATCAAGAAATAATCTTGCAGTTACGAACAAATTAACTTTTCTCAAATCACTTAATGAAAAGCATAATGCTATATATTAGTCATTCGAGGATCCGTTTCTCAGACATCAATTTCATTTTATCATTTAATCAATTACACATTGAATGTATTGTTTATTCTTTTTAGAAAACCATTCCACAATCGGCAACAAATACACATCTTTCACTTCAATACGATTGAATTCGTTGAAGGCCTTTATTCCAAGAATTCAGACGTCACACATACAATGTATTTTAAAGAAATGCATATGCGGGTGGCAGATAGAAATGCATACACTCAACCACGGATAGAGCTCACCAAAGATGACGAACACCTCCATTGTGCTTTAAATCTAAATGCTGTACAGGTTCCATATCAACTAATGGGATATGACAGCGAAACCAGGAATACCTAATAATGCTCGTAGCAACATTCACAAGCACAAGCAAGTTTAGTTCTCGTGGCGATCAAAGAGACTGAGTCGTGACCAAGTTCTCTCAAGGGAGTCTCGACATCAAAAGAGATGAGGGCGAGAAGCGCTGCTCATCGACTGCATGGGAGCATGCAAGTGCAGGTGTATCAGCCGTGCTCGTGATGCTGGATAATAAAATATCCCTCCTTCCGCCACTGACTGCATGGTGGTTACGTAATTACATCACCAGCCGTTCCTCCTTTGTTATTCAATGTAAAGGAAGAACCTTTCTCGTACCGTGTTTCCTCTTACCGCTGCGGGACAGTGGGAAGCAGCATGATGTTTCGTTTTCTAATTTACTTCTGCTCCTGTTTCTGAACAGATTTGTGCGCATTCATCAGCTGAAATGATATCAATAAAAAATGTCGCTAGTATCGTGAGAGCAGTTTTCTTATTAAAGATGAGGTTGTTCACCTCCACGTTCGCAGACAACTGTCGTACAGACCTCGGTGCAATGAGAACACAGCACGATGTTCTCATTGCATTGCATTTCCAGTGCCGCGCAGCCTACAGCAGGTGATATGCATCCCCGTTGCTCTAACTAGCGATTTAAACTTCATATGTCCTTAAATGTTCTTCATATTCGTTACGATTTCAAGAGCTTTGAGACTGATCCAGGGAAAGAGGCATGGGAGGAGAACAGAGAATTAAAATGGGTAAACTCTAACACGAAAGCCATGGAACACACGAGCAACGCTCACATTGAGTTAAATTCCTACCCTACGTTCGAAAATGGCTTACAATCAACATCAGTGGAATGAAGCTATGGACACTCACACATAATATCTCATAGATGATAAACATCGACAACTGACTCGTTCTTCCAAGTAGCGTACGCAATTTCCTGACATTGATGTGCTCGTTGAATTCATGTACCTAAGATAAAAGAGATCTAAACAACGGTTTCAGACAAATCAAATAATTCCATAGATAGATGAGAAAGGCATAAAAAACGACTTTCGATTCCATTTTCGTATTCAAATTCACAAAATGTCTATGTCCCACTATGCAGTTACAATGCATAACAGGTATAATAGAAACTTTTGTGTCTTTTTGCGTCCTCACTCTGCAGTCCGCTCTCACGCAGAGAAGTGCGACCTCCCCGATTGCCTAGACGATTTTTATATTATTGTTACCGCATCTAGTCAAACAGATTTCCGTATTTTAGAATCGCTTTTTATCATGAAAGACAAGCCAGCTTCAAACGACACCCTATCCTATCTGTTACAAATAGCTTCTTAATTTTCAAATGTTTTGCAAATGGACTTTGTAATTAAAATTTTTGTCAGATGCTTAAGATGACCTTAGAAGTCAAAACGTTCGGTTTTTAAATGCTCTTATTTGATTAAAATATAATGGTTAATTTGAGAGTTACTGTCCTTGCTTTTTTATTCATTTTGAGATTATGCAAAAGGCAAAACTTCAATCTTTATCGGAGGTGCAAGTCATTTCACCAGTTTGAACACTTATTACTCGACACGTATGAAAGATAAAACTCGTCAAGTTGTATTAATTAAATATAATATCCGTTACAAATTCTCCATTACTATTTAAACACAAGAGTTTTCTACGTGCAGGATTTTCCTTTACTTTTTTCAAAATATCTTGAGTGACTCTGCTGACATCTTCGATGATGTTATTCAACTCATGGAGAGTATTTGGCATACCGACGTAACCTTTCCTTTAAGGTATCTCCGTATGAAGAAAATTGGAGAGGTTAAACCAGGAGACCGTGGTGGCTGTGGAATGTCAACAAAACGTAAAATTGAACGACTAGGAATGGCAACATTCAGTATTGCCATGGTTTCTTTTGCTGTTAGTGGTGTCGCTCAATCTTGGAACCACAAGTTCTGCACGTTCAAATCTTCCATTTGGGGTAATAAATATTCCCGTATCATTTGTCTACAGTTGTCTCCTTTCACTATCAGGGTTGCACCATTAACATCGTGGAGGAAATGTGGACCAATGATATTTGCACTCGTTATGCCACACATGGCGGTAACCTTCTGTACATGAAGTGGTTGTTCTTTGACTATCCTAGGGTTCTCACACCAGAAACGGCCGCTTTGTTTATTAACATTCCACTGAAATAGAAATGGGCCTCATCAGACATGATTAGGTGTGAGGTACAAGTCTCATCATTCGTAAGGCATAGAAATGCACGTGCAATGTATTTTCTTTGTGACGGTCTGCAAACTTTAACGATTTTGTTACGTGAAATTTATTTCAACAGTTTTTTTTTTTTAAATGCGTTGCAATGATCGTGAAATTCCTAGTTGACTGGAATGTTGTCCAGTCGACGTTTTTAAATCTGCCAGTAACGCTCAATGAAACACGTTAAATTACGCATGCATTTCGTGGCGACCTCGGTCTGCCAGAGCGTTCTTTGTCTGCTATTGAGCCCTAAATATCTGAATCTTGAAATAATTGCAATAACGCAATGTTTAGAAGGGATGGGTTAATTAAATTTTCCTATGAAGTTCTGTACTACAACGAACGTTCCATTGCGAGAGAAATATTCATGCTACTTTCAGTGTGTTCCGTTTATCTGAGTTACTATGAGCAGTATTCTGACATCAGTTTCTAGGTTCCAACGTCGGCCTTCCATTCCAACAAAGCGTCTGTCGCAAGCTCCTACTTGACAAAGCGTTAACTCCATAGAGTTCATTGCTCACCGAGCTGTGGAGATAATCTGCGGGCCAGTTATGTATTATATTCAGAAACAAAACTCTTCGTTATGCTTGTTATGAATTATAAAAAGAAAACGTTACTTTTTATTTTGCGTAATTGATAATTTTCATTTTGATTGTATTCCAATTGAAAACACGAGTAGATTACAGAGCCGGTAATTAGAGTCGTAATTTCTATCCAACAATAGTTCTTCAAAGCAGCTAAGCCTCACAATTTCAATCGTAAGCAATTCAAAATTCGTCTCACATAAATAGCAGTTTTCCTCATGGCTAACACAATAGCCAAAGAAACATCATTCTGTGATCTAAATAGAAGGGATAAAGTTATACAACAGTGAACATGGAATTCGTGTATAATACTGAAGCAACACCAAGCACGCATCCTTTAATGGAACACTCATGAAAAAACACAACACGCAGAGTGGTGGAGCAAAACTGCTAACTCAACAAGCGAAATCCAGTAATACGAGTGATATAAGACCCAGTTTTTCTCATTTTCTCAACAACACAAATTATTCCAATTAAATAAACTGTTTTGATTATTCAGAACAAAAATTCAAACCAAATAAAAAAGCTAACAAGATTTTACAGAGAGTAATTCAAGAGAATCAGCGAAGCACGGACACGCATTTTCTACTAGCAGCTTCGCAAAAAACTGGCTTGTTCGCCGACTGCCTGTCCTCTGTGTATTCTTTGCATCTCGAGTGCAATTGCACAAAGCGCATTACAAACGCTTAGATTAAGTTCAAC
>JACJUY010000804.1:82581-117992 GCA_014220935.1 Platorchestia sp. MABIK
TTTTTTGTATCTTGATTAACTTGAGCAAAATAAAATACTTTTTCCGCGTAATTTACTAAGATTATAAGGATATAGAATTAATTTTATAAAATACTAAATAATGCCTTAACAACAAATAAAATATCACAATTCATTCTTTATATTTATTCAATTTACTCCCGAATTTTCATTCTCGACACTAAAGCCGACGCTGAATAGATTAATCGTTCAAAAAAAATTAGAACATTTATTATTACCGCTCGCACATTGCACTTCCAATTTCGGGAAGAAATACTCCTAAAATAAGAGAAATTATCGTTTAATGCCCAATAACGAACAACTTAACAACTTTAAAAGCAAAGTCAACGCGTAGTTAAAAAGTAAAAAATCGAGACAGAATCAAGCCCTTTAACACAATTCGAGAGAAAAGAAACACCTGACAACATAAACTAAGCAAGTGACTTGTTATCGGGTTGCTCTCCAACCCGAGAAATTTACCGTAATTTCACATGAGTTTCAGCACTGCAGTGGATGATAATGGAAATCAAAGCATCAGGTAACAAACTCTACAAAATTAAGTATGTATCGCTATCCGTCACACATTAGAGTACGATACCGCGTCGACTAGATCTACTAAGCAATCTTATGTTTAATAGTAACATTTTCGCGATTAAATGATCCACAAAGCCACGCGATCCACTATGAATTCTCCGCAAAATATATAGTCATGCGATACATTTAGTTCAGTGAAATACATAGGTCAGCGATACATATGGTTCAGTGAAACAGTCACGCGACACACACGTTTCAGTGAAATACATAGTCACGCGATGCGTAAAATACCGTAAGTTTCGTGAGATACATCCGGGAAACAAGGCAACAGAAGAGTATAGAACCAAAATACTTCATAACTACACTGCACTAGTGTCACAACAATAAGAGCAAGACAACGAAAAAAAAACTAGAGCTACGTAACTCATTCGCAAAGAAGTAATAAACGGTTTATCAACAGTTCCTGCACAACTAGAGCGAATAATTGAGAATATTTGACGATCACGGACATCACAAGAACATTTAGCAGCTGTCTTTCGGTTGGCACAGCCCAATACAATCATCAAAAAGAAGCGGCACAGCCCGAACGTCTCACAGACACAAGGGTTATAATATAAGATGGCAGAAAAAAGCGCTGACATACATGAGGCCCGAGGTACATTGCCCTGGCCTCTCGGGACATGAGAGGGACAGAAGTGAAATGTGGCATAGTTGTAGAACCCGCAAAAGACGGCTAAATTGTTGAACCCGCAAAAGACGGCTAAATTGTAGAACCCGCAAAAGACGGCTAAATTGTTGAACTCACAAAAGATGGCTAAATTGTAGAACCCGCAAAAGACGGCTAAATTGTAGAACCCGCAAAAGACGGCTAAATTGTTGAAGCCACAAAAATGTCTAAATTTTTGAACCCACAAAACATGGCTCAATTGTAGAACCCGCAAAAGACGGTTAAATTGTTGAACCCACAAAAGACGGCTCAATTGTAGAACCAACAAAAGATGGCTCAATTGTAGAACCCGCAAAAGACGGCTAAATTGTTGAACCCACAAAAAATGTCTAAATTATTGAATCCACAAAAGATGGCTCAATTGACCCCACAAAATGCTCCGGACAAAGACTGTGGAGGATCAGTAACCAGTGGTGCCACTCATGAGCGCGATTTCTAGGAAGCCCACAGACGAGGGCATACACTAACTGTCAAGAATGAGGCAGCCCCTTCAACAAGTCCACAAAGAAACAAATTCACACTATCGAAGTTTGCGGTTTGTCCGCAGATATGTCAGTTTTTCACATAACTTGAGGGGAGCCAGAAACAGTTATGTCGTTCAGAGGTAATATGCATGAATTGCGTCCGCTATGGCTCCTCAATCCAAACTTAGCTCCGTAGTCATAAGTTATACTAAAATCAGTCAGTCTGATTTTCCCCAAGATTAGATTAGTCGTTAGTTTTAGCCTCCTTATCCGCAGCAAAAAAATGCGATCCGGAAAGAGGAAGAAGGAAGGCACCATTTAGTATGGAGTTTAAGGGAAAGCGGAACCTATGCAGAAAGGGCATAGAAAACAGTAAGTCGAGAACGAAGATAATGAAACAAGATCAAAGTTGAAGAAGAAAGTAGTAGGCGCTGAAAAACAGAACAGCAGCGAACCAAAAAAAAATTGGTCCTTAACATAACACATTTTACCTCAACAAAAAGAAGGCTCAGGCCCTCACGTTATTCCCTTGGGAGTGGTATTGATTTTCCCCAAGAAAAATGAAGCTCTAGAAGAATAAAGCTTAGTATACAACATTTCACGGAAAGACTAGACATGAAACTAAATGAAAACGTGCTATTATATCTCAACAAAACTAACGTGATACAAATTTAAAAAGTAAAACTTAGCATCTACTCTAATTTTGATTGGAACCTTCTCAATTTCGACGATTGTTCTTTTTTTGGACTTCAGCATCCGCATGAAGTAATCCACCCTAAATTTTTTTTTTCAACACCTACCACCAAACTGAACCCGAACTCCAACTATTAAACACTCTTTCTCATTCTTCAGCCTTTATATCCTTTCACACCCGTAACGTTAACAAGGTTTTGCTATATCGTGGAAAAACCATTATTGTGGCCAAGAATGTGTTGATGCCCCGTCCATTTCCGAGGCCAACGAGTTGTTCCCCAAGAGACGATGACCAGACCCTCCAATTGTAGCATTGCAATCAGGACAAGTGGAAGTCATCACCGCTCCTCCGCAGTCAGCAATGCAATAAATGTGACCATTGGGGCACTTGTACCAAGCTCCCTTGCGTACATCAGTCATTGCCTTCACAATCTGACACCTTTCCTCGTCAGAGATGCCAAGACCTCCCGTGTAACTCCGACATTCCTTCAGCAGACACTTCACCTGCTCCTCCGAGCTCGCCGTGAACACCTTCGTTGGGCTCAAGATGGTGTCAATTTGTTCCACGCACTCCAAAAAGCGAGGATTCTGAGAACGAGTGCGAAAGCTCTTCATCTGCGACATGTAACGGAGCCGCTGCAGCTCACACTCCACCTCCTCCATGAACTGACGCACCACACTTACATTCTGTAAGATAGGATCCGAAAAGGGGACTCGTTAACTCATTCATCCATACCATTTCAGCAGAAAGTAAGCGAGAGAAAAATTGTGCCCTGGTGCTTCATTCTGTCAGTGGTTTCCACTGGCTAAACAAGGTTAAACGCAACACGTAAATAATGCCGTTAGTTAACAGAAACGCAGAAGATTAAAGTTTTAAAGAATTTTATGTTGTAGTTGGCATGCATCCGCTTTTGTCGTCTCACAAATATTACCTCATACACCAGAATTTGAACAGATTTTAAAAATGTGAAAAACTTTCACAAAAAAACGATTTTTTTGGGATGCGTAATTTTGATAATTCAAGATTACCAAAACCTGAGACGCATAAAACCGTTAGAACTGTCGAAGGATATGTCCCTGAATTTCAGAATATTCAGCGTAAAGTACTAAAAGAGCGAAAGAACATTGTCGTGTCAATTCATAACTATGGCATCAGTTTGGATCCATCAAGGTTGCAATTTAATCCATTTCGGTGGCGAGTGAATTAGCGCTGTCGAGCCGGTAGCTAATCCCTCCAATCCTGGCCCCACAGCCCTCCTCTGGGCACACAGACTCTTGGTTGGCGAGGCCGCAGTTGCCGATGGCGTACACATGGCCACGCGGGCACTTGTACCAGTGGCCCGACCCAGCGAAATTGAGGGCTTGCTTGATTTCGAGACGCTCCTGAAGCGAAATTCCGACCCCACTGTAGTATTTCTGGCACTCCGTGAAGAGTCTCTGCACGCACTCGTCCCGCTCCTTGGTGTAGGTGTGACGAGGGTCCATGAGCTGACGGACGCGCTGCAGCAGCTGCCGCGCCTCAGCAGATCCTTGCGTCTTGGCAGCGATCTTCGCGACTGCGCCGGACGCGCCGATGCGCGAAAGTTCGCATGCCACCTCCGTCCTGAACTGATCCGACACACACACCGCCTACAGGGACACACAACATTGATCCTGATGCTTCATCGCCGCCTGCGCGTCACAATAACCTAGTTTGCAGTTCTTGAATGTACTAGAGGTATAATGCAGAAAAATTAAGGGAAATGAATCCATTTATACAATGGACATAATGGATGCCACTTGAACGGAAGAAAAAAGCGCTATTTTATTAGAGGTGACAACAACAAAATAAAACAGAAGTGCAACATCCACGTAAAAGGAGAGGATAGGTTAAGCATGTTGCTGACCAATTTCAAAGGCAACGTGATAATGTACTAAATTTGTTTTCATCGAATTGATTTTTGAGTGTATGTCCGAGCAGTTACCGAAAGTAGAAAAGCAGATATTTCCTATATGATATATCGTACTCAAGAACAGCGAAAGATTTTCAGCTATCAGATGAGCGAGTCATGCTGGCAAACAATGGACATGTAATGTTGGGAAACATGAATGATACGATGTGAAATGAAGAAGGTCAACACATATCGTTTTTGTACATGAATACATATCTCAAGTTCAGCGCGACGCGGCGAATTGGAAGGCCATATAAGTAGAAAAAGATATAATGTTAATAAAGAAACGTATATCACATTTAAGATAAATGGTTCTCAGTGCAAGCAGGATCGAGACATTTTGAAGCCTTCATTTTCAATGTTCATTTGAATGAAAAATGTACAACTTCGAAAATATGGAATAAACGCAATGACTTTTCTGTGAATTCTCTTTCATGAAACGTACAGCACGAGGTAAAATTGATTCTCCCCGCGTGACTATATACAGTAGCAAAATTGATAACTATTTCTTCAATGAAGGATAGGGCACGATCCAGGACTTCTCAGAGATGCGCAAAAGAAGATCAGTACCTACATATCTTATGATTTGTTCAGTCTTGTTTGGATTTTTTGACTAACTCTGTAAACAATACAATAAATCGTCCATTTTCAAAACCATAGCAACACACAACTCAATTATCTGAAGTATTATTTGTCACACCCTCTTCGAGTTGCGCATCAGTCACACCCTCTTCGCACGTCTTCGTTTCTTAATTGAAGAAGTGTCATTTGAAAGTGCTAATATTTCATTTTCCATCAACTTCCCTAGCGTCAAAGAAGTAACTTTTACTCTTTCTTTTCCAGTGCCTGTATCGGACATTAAGAAGCAGCCAGAACTCAGGTCGTCTGTAGAAGTCGATCATTAATTAATTTTTTTTACGAGTGAAGTCACTATCTTATCATATACACAATATGAGTGGCAAGAATAGCAAGTGAAATCTAAAAATAAAATTTATAATAACTATAATTAATCAAAGTTTTAATGTTTTAAATCGATACAAGACTGAGAAGATGGTCAGATATGACTCGATTGTACTGAAGCATTATTTTCAACTAATGAGAGAAGACATCAAATATTGAGATAATAACAAAATTAATTACAAGTCCAGACTCGCAACTCATAGGATGTCAAACTCGACATTGATCCGTTGAGTATTTTAGGTCGGTAATTTGCTCAAGAACACCACACAAAAAAAAATAAGGATGTTTCATTCCGAACCAGTTTGATACTGATAAGCTAGGTTTCCTCAACTAGCTAGTAACCAACACCGCATGTTTCATTCTGAACCTAGTTTGATATTGATCAGCTTGTACAATGAACATGTGTTTTTTTTCAACTAGCTAGTAACCAACACCGCGGCACGATGATGGTCCTACCAGGGAACCCATTTCCGACCCCTGAGTCGAATAGGACATTTCTCTCCTATCTCTAAGGAGAAATAACCGGGCTCGCAAAGCCGGGAATTAAACCAGCGACCGTTCTCGGGAAAGGCGTGAGAGGTGAACAACTAGACTTTGGTGGCCTCAAAACAAATAAAAACGTATTTTCAAGATGATACACACCCTATTCCACGAAAATTGCTTCGGAAATACCCTAATGAAAACGAACTCGAAAGAGAAAGATGTTTCACTCTAGATCGCTCTAGCAGTGGGCTATTTTGACGAGTAAAATTAGCAGGGAGGTAGAAAAAAAGAAAAAATGCGTCATTTGCATCACACTTTATGAAGTTAAAAAGATTAGATTATTTGCTAGTTTTAGCCTCCCTAACCACTACAAAAAAGAGCGTACCGAAGAGAGGAAGGCACCATTTAGTTTGTAGATAAGGGAATGCGGAATCTATGCAGAAGGGGCATAGAAACAGTAAGTTGAGAAAGAAGTTTTTGAAACAAGATAAAAGTTGAAGAAACAAGTAGTAGGTGCTGAAAAACAGGATCGCAGTGAACCGAGAAAGGTGGTCCTTAACAGAACAAAAAACATTTATTTCAACGAAAAGAAGGCCTACCTAACTCTCAGCTCGGGCCCAATGAAGTTTAAAAAGAGCAACGCAACAAATGCGACACAAAAACATCGTGAAGAGGCATTCTATGACGTCTGGTGGAGAAAGTACCAAACTTGTTACGTTAAAATAGAATGGAATGGCACGTGACTGGTGGATCATATCAAACAGGGGAAAAGTAAGAAAACATGTCGAAATGAAATGTTAGCAAATTAGAGAAGCGTGTGATATGAAGTGTTCCATAAGGTACAGAAATTTGATTTCATATGCAGTGAACCGTTTTGTGGCGCGTGTCACGAAAATATTGGGTATATTACCATTAAACTAAACAGATTCGAGACTGGATTAGCAATACGGAGTGTTAACATTTGCTCACCTGACTCATTACTCGCTCCATGACCTTCGAAAGGCCAGCTTTGAATTCCGCGTCCAGATCCTTGTCGATTTTCTTGGCGGTTTTGATGACGTCCACTTGGAAACTGAAAAGCTGAAGCTTTTCCGCTCCGAGTTTAAATTCCTTCCTGCGAGGCTGGATCTGTTAACAAATATAAACTTCACACTTGAGAATGCTAAGCTAGCTACTTCAAACTCGCTAAAAAAGTTGAATAACGCTTCCAGTGTGCAGAAAATATGTTCAATTAACCGGGTAGCTGGACAAATGGCCAGCTGCCCCATTTATGATTATAAAATACAATCCTTCAAACAGTTTCCCAACACTTATCAACGACAAGTTTCGGGGATGATTTAGTTGCATCTTTTCATACCAGCTCCTTGGTGAATTTATCGATACGCAGTGCTACTTAAAATTAACCACCTTGGATTACACAACAGCAGTTCTTGATCCCTTTTGCTAACCGCTAACCTTGGCATGCTTAGCATCCTTGGCCGTGGCAGTCATTGCTTCAAAATAGTCCTCTATATACTTCACGAGTTGACTCTTCGCAATGCAGTCCAAGAAGAACAGTGATTTGTCAAGCACTTTCACGAGTACGCCATCACGATTTTCGTCATCTGTAATGCAATGATCAGTCACATGAGAGAAACGTAAATACAAATAGCCCTACTTCAAACCAGTTGAAGAATCGTTGGATAAGCTCGTCCGCCTATATACTATAAGTAATGAAGTTTTTCCCTACTTAAATAACTTTTCAAAGGAGTAGAAAGTATCTTTAATCAAAATGCGTATAAGAGTCGACAGAGTCGATATTTTTCAGATACCTTCATTTTCTTTTGTTTCAGCAGCAGCAACAGACTCAATTCTATACTTATTTTTCTAATTTATCTCCTCCGCACGTCAAAGCATCTTGTCTTGCCCAAATAGAATTCATCAAGTATTTAGAATTCAACTTGAATTTTAGGCTTCCTTAATAAATGTTCCATAAATAGTTTTGAAACGGCTTTTAAAAGCATGTTCCTAGGCTATGTGCTTGAATATTGTTGAATGCGTGTCTTGTTAAGGTTCGCTACGTGCTCTACCAATTATGGCTATTCTCCTTTAATTCTTACTTTTTAATGCTCCTCAAATAATGTTATTCCTTATAAACGCGATCTCTACTGGGGAAGGTTAATTGTTTTCTTTGGTCCAGATTAATATACCTCATTATCAGGACTGTCGTTTGACCTAATTAACGTTGATTAGATAATGCAATTTGACCGTCTGGCCAGGTATTTCTACTCTAGTTCAATAGGGACTCATCAAGACAATTAGCCATATATAAACGCCGCCAGACGATTATCTGTGATTCGAATCTAATAAACATTTCCGAAGTATTTGATAGTTTCTTTCCCACACTTTCATAATCCACTTACCGAGCACCATAACCAATTATTAAGACCAGCACATCATGTAAAAAGCACGAACTTACTAGTACACTGAAGAACGATTTGATGGAGAGTAGGGAGCTTCTGGTCGTTGTGCTTGAAGAGGACTTTCTGCACGTCCTTATAGGTCTGGAGCACGAGGTTCTTGAAGCGGCGGTTGTTGTAGATGGGCTCCTGGCACATCGGGCAACGCTTCATCTGCACCTCGTTGTTCTCCTGCATCAGCCAGCTGCTCAGACCCTCGTGCTCTATGACGTGGCCGCAGTCCTCCATCAGCACGAACCTGCACAAAATGCGACACTGTGTAAATTTTAGCATTCTCAGCGGCGCGGGAACCACCACGCTTTGAAGAAGAAAGACCCTGAGTCGATCTTAATCCGGTTCACGCAGTATTTTCATTCGCGTATTCACAGCTTTTCAGGAGATTATAGCAAACATAAGAGACCAATAGAATGGGCTGAAGAAGAGGAATTTTTCTACTCGTTGACCTTGCACTCCCCGATCTCTCTCACTCCCTCTCCTTAGGTTAAAAAGATGAAAACCATTCTACAACATGATTGTAATCATCAATTCATCGAAAAATGCTTTAAGTATTATTTAAGCCTCCCAAGTTACTTCATAGGATATCAGATCCCCAAACGGATCTCGAGGATCAGGTGGTACCTGTATAGAGTTTTTGATGTGGCAAATAAAAGTAAAGAGCCCTGAATACTAACGTTCATGGGGTAGTCATCGAGAAAGTAGTCATGGGGTTCAACACTCACCGTGCGTCAGGTTCATCTTCAGTGCCCCATAAGAACGCAGTGAGCCGCTCTTTGTCACAAATGCGGCACAGCGGAGGGCAGGGATCCCCACACAACCCCACGCAGGGGTGGCCGCACTTGAGCAACTCGAGGCAGGGCTCCTCACAAGGCTTGCAGTCGCACTCCTCGCCACACTTCTTGGTGCAGGATACTTTCTTGTGAACGCACTTGTATGAGCACCGCTCCTGTGGAAATCGAATCCAGTCATAATTGAACGAGGAACTATGATTACTGATGAAAAATACATTATAGAATACTGGGTCTGCCACAACTTCTAAAGCGATGGGGAAACGCAAAATTGATTCCAGGCGATTCCATGTCATATGGCGAGCGTGATGGCAAAAATGCTCGAGTTGCTACGACGATGGAGGAAGAGGTCATTAATATAATTGCGCGTCGAGTAATGCTTCTCTGAAAAGGATATTAAGCTCAGGGGTGCGACGCTCATTCGTGAGCGAGATATTTGACATGAAGTTAAGAATATTGTCATGGTTTGGTTAATCGATTCATTTGAACGAGAAGTGCTTCAAAGTGTTTGCTCAAAAGAGACTAAAAAAAGTGTTAACAACTTTGACTAGTGAACGCTACGCTAGAGGCAACCAGAGACATAGATGTAGGTACGTGTACAGTAGCATGGGTTTCTCAGAAATTTGGCCTAAGCGCGCTAAGCAAAATCAGAGATTCTATCACGTTTCAGCAAAACGCATCCGCGATTAGCGTTCAAACGTTGCCAACACGCTCGATACATGGATGAAACTTCAGAATTCGGTCAATTTTATAGCATTATACCGGGAATTTTTTCGTATTCCAGAAAACATGACAAGTGTGGGTCTTGATGCTATGCGAATAAAATGTATTTATTGTGTCTGTCGCAAGTAGGCAGGAGGCTTAAATTGGTTGCATCTAAAATGAATTAGGTGCATCTAATGAACGTGGAAAACATTCGTCTCTGTTGGGCATATGTTCATGAGCGAGCGTCAGATAGACAAGATTTTATGACAAGGAAATAAAGAAAACGGCACGCTCGCTCCTCAGCGTCGAACAGGCAGTGGAGACCTCCACAAAAAGAGAGCGACTCACACCGGGTCCCTGTCCGACCCGTGCGATTGGACACGGCACCGGGCAAAGCCTGAGTGACCGCTCAAGGTTGCCTTATCTCTTACACGCCCCCATCCCCTTTTTGGTCATGCCCTTTCAAGTCTCAAAAGATAACATTAGCAGTCGCTTTAGTTCTGGTCGTGGGACAGCGAACAAGGCGAGAGAGTGCGGAGTCACTTATGGTCGAGAGGTGGAACAGAGCGAACAGGGCGAGAGTGAAGCGTCACTAAGGATCCGGTTGCAAGGCAGAGAGGAAAGATTCGAGAGGGTGGCAGGCAGACTCGGGTAATAGACACGGTCAGTTCTCAAGTATTGAAAGGAGACGATAGATACCAAACGGAACGAGACTGCAGTTATTAGGGCTTGATTTCCTGGATTGAGGTCTAGAGGTCGGGTTTCAACGTTGTTATTGGTCTAGTATGAGTCAAATAGTGGATCATAAATAACCCAAGGGTTGAAAGTCGCTGTCTTCGTTGAGATTGTAATGAGTTGTGTGTCCGGTCCCCGCGTGCTCGCTTCTCTCCTCGGTACTTGCCTCTCACACCAGTAAACCATTGAGTGTCTTTTTTAGTGCGTATTATTACCCTCAACTCGCACGAACCACACAGAAACACGCGCCTAGAAATGCGTCCTCGGTCAGCGCTACCAAAGTTGTTGCTTGCTGGAGGAAGTAGGAGTTGGACGTTAAGGCTAACGTTTACGCGCCAACGCCACCCGTAATTTATAGGACCTCCTAAATGCATAATTCTAAAATTCGTAGCCCCAAGCCTCTGGTGGCAGCAACCTTCTTTTTATACTTTATAATATTTACATAACGTAAGAGAATAAAACATTCATTTGAATACCATACAATGCATCTTCACATTCAGTTCTATATGTCATAATCCAGTCTCAAATCACCTTTATCATCTAAATTGACCATCATTTTTTATTCAGAAATACATTACAACGAATTATTTAAGGCTATGGAAAGAATGTTTCAAAAGTAGTTAAGATAAATGTAATGCAACGCTACCAACAGATATTATTAACAGACCTGACAAGGGACACACTTGACCCCGCAGTTCTTGCTGCAGTGGCTGTGGGAGCACCTCCAGCGGCACTTGTCTTGGCAGGGCGGGCAGGCGGCGCTGCAGGGAGCCTTGCACCTGCACACCGGACTCGTGTCAACGAGTGCAAGACCAATGCGTGGCACTTACACTCAGTAAAATTAAAACGCTACCACGCAAGAGAAATTTCATTTCAGTTTCGACAGCATTACCAGCAGATGCCACCTCAAGCAGAACTCACGAGGGATGCCACGCTCGCTGAGGTCTCAACGTAAAGTTTGTTTGAGCATGGACGGTACATAAACATTTGGTATCAGAATGCTGAGGTTAGGGTTCTACTCTCCCTACATACAAAGGAGAGATGCATGACACCGGATGAGACTTCGTTGCTTTATATAAAGGTGAGACCAAAACTAAACTTACCAAGATGAACCTAGCTACAGAAAATTTACCTGCGTACATTTGCAAACGAGTAACCCATTTAATATATTTCAATTTCACGACCAAATAAAAGATTGGCGACAGCTCCCGGCCAATATGTCCAATTAATATAAGTGAGTGTGCTGACACTGTTCCTCAGCGCCAAATTCAACAGCCTTTTTAGCAAGTGAGTTGAAGTTAACTTAAAAACGGACTACAGGTGAGCATTGACACTCCCAAATAAGTAGAACAACACATGTAGCAGAGCTCGCTGTAGCGGTATTGGCCTCCCGTCGCCAAGCAGAACAACCGACAACATTTCAAGGATATTAGTTAATTGCAAAAAACTAGATGAACACAGTAAAATGATGTTCGGAGCATGGCTACCTTGATATAAATTATACTGAAATCAACGATTACGCATAAAAAAATCTAACACCAATAAAAGAAACTCACACATGACCGCAAACAAGCATCCGGTCGCACTTCTGTGCGCAGGGCAGATGAAAGCGGCCGTGGAAGCAGGCACCACACGTGCCCTTGCACGTATGATCGCACTGCAGCTTGGCCCGACACAGGACTCGACACAAGGAGAAGTCAGGCTGTGCCATGGGCAGACTGCTGCAGGGCACCAGCAGCTCGTGGCTGCCGTTGTGGCAGACCACGCCACTCGACACCACCTCCTGGCAGCCGCCACACGGCTCGCGGCAGGGGCGCGGACACTTGTGCCCGCACGGTAGAAGCTTGCTGCATCTCTTGCTCTCGCACATTTCACGGCCGGGGCTCTTGCCGCACTCCGCCTGTTAATTACGTGGTAGAGTTGTACGCACAATTCAGATACAATTCGAACAGGACCATTACTGTAGCAAATTTTCGATCCAATCGACAGAAATTCAAACATAAGTCTATACTTTCCATCAAAATTCGACGCCGTCAATCACCGAGGCATTCACCAGGCTGAACTAAATTGCTATGTCCACAGCACAAAGCGCAGCACCGGCCGATTGAATCCCAAAAACTGATGATACACCGCAGATATCACAATAAATACTATAGGTAAGAGTAACCAAAATTAATCTAGAAGGAAAGTTTTACTCAAAATGCTACGAACTAAATTCCAATATTTTCATCTGAAGACTATTCTCTAAAGCCTGACCTGGATTTCATGTCCACAAGCAGGGATGGTTTTGGTGATTTTGACCTGACATCCACCGCAAGGGGCCCAACAGCGACGGGGACAATGATGGCCGCACTCCAGAGACTTGCGACATTTCTGGTTGCAGCGAAATCCTTCAACAGAATCCTGGCAGGGAAGCTGAGCTTTATGTCCACAAAGTAACTTCTTTTCAACTTTAACGGTGCAGTCTAGACACTTCTGGTAGCACAGCAAAGTACATTTGTGGTCCTCGCTACAACCTTTCATGTTACGGGTACAAAGAGACTGACATATGTACTTCACATGTTCAGGATCATTTTTCGCGTGACAAAACTGACTGCAGGCGTGACCACAATCCAGGCGGACGTCGCATTGGACAGGACATTTTACCTTTTCAGGATCTAGATGGCAGGCCATTTCCACGGAATGGCCACAAGCGACGATGACTTTCTCGATTTTCGAAGGGCACTTGAAATTATCAATGGAGACATGGCAAGGAACGAGGTGGGAGTGCCCGCAAGGTAGCTTTCTCTCTACTTTCACTGTGCAAATAGGACACGGCTCAAAACATAGGGCAGAGCAAGGATGTCCTTCCTCCGCACATTTCCTAGCGCAAGGCTCGCGACATTTTCCCTCTGTGTGAGCAGGGTCGTCTGGATGACACACTCTTGGGCACGGGTGGCCACACCGAGGGAAAGAAACTGAGCAGGGCAGGGTGCAACCACCCTCCGGACTTTTAAGTCTAAGGTCTTCCTCCGTCTTCACAGCGGCCTTCTCATCAGGATGATTAGAGCAGCACAACACAAGAGCATCGCCCAAACCGTCATTAGCTCTCAGCGATTCAGAGATCTTGACCCACAGTTCAGAACTCTGGCGCAGTTGGTCCATGTTACCAGTAATGAAGAAGCCAAGTTTGGCTCGTGACAGGGCCACGCAAACGCGATTCTCTATTTTCAAAAAGCCAACATTGCCGCTGTCGTTGCTTCGTACGAGAGAGAGAAGGATGATGTCGTTCTCTTCACCTTGGAAATTGTCAACGATGGAGATGCGCATTCCTTCGCAGGTGGGCCCATATTTGCGTTGCTCCTGGAAAATACCATGACTACTGTCATTGTTTACTTGTGCTGCTACAACCAACAACACTTCAATATAAAACATTGCCCACTTTAGGAATCAACAATAAAACTTGCTGCACATTACTTATTATCCGTAAAAAAAGCAACGATCTATTAATATTGTAGCAAACCATAAAAGAAAAATAAATTTCCTAGCTTTCTACGTACCTAAAATCCCTACGGCAAGGTGCAGCGCACAAAATTACTTCGAGAAACAAGTTATAATGTTGACATTCGTTCTACCGGTGAATTACGAGAATTTCTTGCCATGTTATGAATTTGATAACATGTGAGAAACGATCATACAGTGGAGGAGTAGTAGAGAGCTTGCTAGCGCTTCAGAGGGAACCTCTATGTCGCACCGAAGGATCATAGAGTGGAGGACGCTCTGCTTGTTTGAATCGATCGTACACGGTTTAAGGCTCAACACGTCAAATTCCATAAGCTAGTGGCTGTTCACATTCCGCTTCGTCGCGACGACTCCGCAACGATGAACGAACGGCGTCGCCTATCCATGGAGATGCCAGACGCCGACGTCGAGAAAGGTTCTTTTGTAATATTCTACTTATGTCTTTCTTCAATTGCCTAGTATCAATTAGATAATATTATAAAATCAATTAAATTACTTGGGATCGATATTTCTATTGCAAATAGGATTTTATACGCTAAACTCAAACGAAACCGGTTTGTTCCGAGGCATGACGAATACGCTTTACGTCCAAGAGTGTGGCCTGCTCCTCTCGGACGATCGATGTCACTCATTGTTGTGGCACCATGTAACGGAACGTCATCATGGTAATATAAAAGATTTAAAGTGACTGAAATACGCTCGAAACCCACTTTCGCGACCATCATTGTTGTTGTGACGACTTTCTTCCCTCGCTTGCCCGAAGGGCAGGCAAAGTTTTATTGATAAAGCCACATAATCAAATGACGTGTTAATTCATTCTAATCACCAATCTGGAAGGCAAGGCCAAGCTAAGTAATCATTATACATATGTTCCATTAGCATCATGCTTATCAATTGATTCACGCGTAGGATTGGTTGACGCTTGCCTTCAACGTGTAGCAGTATCTTTATGTGTAGGCTAGCCATATGATCCTTTTAGGTGCGTTAGATTCATTATGATGTATTAGGCAATTTCTCTGTTGCGGTACAATGATTTTTTTACTATCTTTTATGCTATAAATTAATGATTTGGTTCAGATTTTATAATTTCCCAAAAGGATAAGGAGATAAGTTATCAAAGTTGTTTTATGGTCCTCTTTCAAAGATAGCATCAATATATTGTATTTTTCATTACATTAGTTCTCTAACGGATTCTGTGAGTTCACTGCCGAGTTGCAGTTCCTTCCTCATCCTGATATCGGAGACTGTCTGATGCCGATGCCAGTTTAGTGACGGTGGTTGTGATAACGATAATATGAGGACAGAAATTGCGCCGTTAAAGGATTAACCTAACCTCTTCTACCCGACCTAGCAGAAGTCAAAAAACAATACAGAGCAAAGCAGTTCATACTACCTCCTGGAACAGGGAAACTAGCGGAAGTCATGACATTGAATAAATGTAGCAGGTCATTTCACCTCCATTTAAGCAAGAAGAACCAGCAGAAAGCAAAACAATACATAAGCTGGTCATCTCACCTTCCTGAGCAGGAAGAATCAGCATAAGTAAAGACAATTAATAAATGCAGGTCACCTCACCTTCTTGAGCAGGAAGAACTGGCCCGAGTAGGGCGTGAGGACCGTGATCTGCTCGGTGCTGTAGCCCTGCAGGACGAGGTGGCGGGCCAGGCGCATGATGAACGTCGCCTCGTGCACGTTGCTGTGGCTGTTGTTGTCGTCACTCTCCTGGAATTACAGTGCTCATCATTTATCGAGTTAATGATCCAATCCGATACCATATTCGCATTTACCTTAGTAGTATATGACTTTACATACTTCAATCGCTTTCATATTACCAAGCGCTAATTGTCTATTAATTATCTGAAGACTTTAACTCTTTTCCAGCTGAGATGGACTGGAAAAATAAGAAAAACGAGCGCACAGTCCAAAATACAGTTTTATTTTAATGGACATAATTTTAAAATTAGAAAACTTCAAGAAAATCAACTTGGTAGGAAAAATTTGAAATATAAACTCGCACTTTCTCGATCAACCCCAGATATACAGCAGATGCACTCCAAGTTTTCTCACAGGGACTTCCATCTCCTTGTGCGAGATGAAGAAGACGCTCTTGTGGACGCCGCGGATGTGCGCCCTGCCGTGCACGGACTGGTGGTCCTTGAGGTGCTCGTAGATGGCGGGCACCAGCAGGGACGAGATCTCCGGCCGCATGCGGTGCTGGTACTCCAGAGTTTGGTACCTGGACGGTCGCAATGGTACATGAGACTTACAAAGTGATGTACTTCATTCTAGAGTGAATTAAAAATAATTAGTCACATACGGTGCTGGTACACTGGAGTCTGGTACCTGGACAGTCAGAATGGTTCATAAAAAATCCAAAACCCATCTGTTCAAGTTGGAATATGTACTAACAGGCCTCATCTGGTGCTGGTATTTCTGTGTTGGGCATCTGGGAGTAGTAAGAGTTGCATAAAAAACATTCCACTCTCATAAACATCAAATTTGAACAAACTCCGGTACGATTTTAGAAGCACTTTGAATACCACCTAGTTTTAATGTGACAGTGTTTGTTGTTGACCAAGTTTATTGAAGACCTGTTTTTTGAGCGCCGGTAAAAAATTTTTTCGTAATACGAACAGTACGCGAGATAACAATTTGTTAGTAGATCGAAATTAAGCGCAAACGTATCGTCGAGAGTCGACTTTTATTACTGTTAAGACTTATTTATACCACCCATCCCTTAAGAACACAACCCAAAGATTGAATTCAAACTGCCAAAAATATAGCAAGGAAATGCTGTACTTTTCGATTTCAAATTGCGGATCCTAATGCGACGACCTCCACAGCCTCAGCACAAAGTAAACAGGGCTGAGTACAAGGACGCAGTACCTAGGCCATGACTACCAAGGTAAGACAGCCCAAGGAGTAGGCTATGGCTACCAAGAAAAGGCAGCTAAGAAACATCATCTTAACTGTTCTGTTCAGAAAATACGCACGTAATCATCAAAGAAATACGAGCTTTAGCTGACAACAGGAAGTTGAAGCAATGATGTCAGGAGCAAATGAATAGAACTTTCGTATTAAGAAATTGCTGCAAGAGGACGTCCCACTACTAACTTATACAAGATGAAAAAAGGACATCTTCAGCAACATGAGATAATGAGTAAGTTGACAAAACGTAAAAGGTAGTTTTTTAGCTAACTGAAACACCCCACAGAATATTTTTAGCTTATTCAGATTCTTTGTAGACAAGAACTATTTATTTCCAAGTTAAACTTGAACACATTGAATCCCCGTATGTCAAAAAATTTACTGAAACGATACTTCTACGACGTGCATTTATGTGTCAAAATAACACATGTATAAGTAAAACTACTACAGTTTTCACTTCACCTATTCTGAGATGGGTAGTTACCAAGCTCTTAATTCATTAGCGAGCTAAAAACTATGATTATTAGTCTTGAGTATGTACATACTGCATGTATCCACAATCTTGTATAATAGCAAGATGGACACATTAAACAACTATCAATGGAACTGAGATACAACAGCACGCCCTGATAATGGAGTGCTCACTCACTCGAGGCCGTTGTTGATCATCCTCTCAAAGAGCGACGTGTCCAGTCCGTAGCTCTTAGCGAGCTGATACACAGCGGGGCTCGGCTTCAGCTGTTGGTGGTCTCCTGCAAACAGTTCAATCAATTAAAATGTTTGTCGATTTTTAAAAATCAACTTCCTTATTTTTTCGAGTCGCGTTAACGCAGCGGAAAAGCTGGCGTTCGCTTCGTATTTATCTACATACATATTATCAGACAAAAATTGTTTCTGAGAGTATTTACAGTTTGCCCTGTTGAAGCGTACCATATAAGAAATTTCAATATGAATATCTAATTTTCTATTCTCCTACAAAAAAACACACTTCATCATCAACTATGAGGGATCCGAACAACGTTATACGATCATAATCATCCCTGAGTTTTACCTTTTCTCACATGAATTAATTCCGATGCTATTCACGCATGACAGCTCATGGAAATACACTGACAGTGAAGTACTCAGTAATTTCTAAAATAATTCTTGACTTGCTCATAGTCGTTTTACACGAATTACTGAGCACTTGGAAAATATTTTCAGACGACTGACGGAGCTCACGCAATTTTCAGTCACAAATTTATTCTTGTGGTAAAGAAATTTTGTTCATCTTCAAGCCTTCAAAGATATTATGTCTAACAAAGGTCCTAACACAATCCCTCGATAGTATTATATTTTTCATTTCTTCAAAATTACAAGCACAAATAGATTTGATTCCCCAATTATCTAAAGGCTAAACATGGCTAAACATTTTAGTTTCGAATTTTCGAAGTTCAAAGACCCAACAACGTTTTTCGAAAATTAACTCATTTCAACTTCGCCATTTGCTCACCATTCTTTGTCTCACATCATCTGCATTATGAATGCAAATGAAAAAAAAGTAATTGCACACCTACTCATACTTTGAAGCTTCAAAATGAGTACTACTGACTTAGTACAAACAATCACGGTCTGGAATCACCGGAAAGTGACACTGAATTTAGTAAAATATGATTGAAAGAGAAGACACTGAAAATAGTATGGCAAAAGTATGGCTTGACTGAAGTAGGTAAGAGCACTCCACAATGAGCCGAGGCTTCCAACTAAATGCGCTGCTCCAAGTGCAATTGGCGATTTTTGAGATCATTTACCTTTTTAGGAACGCATCAAATATTAGTTCTTTGAAGCCTGCCTATCAGCTGAGGCCAACGATATATCCAAACTCGATCAGCCACGCTTATGAATGCGTGCATGACCTTTCTTTGCAACCCTTGAAATGCTTTTGAGAGAGCGCAAAACATCTCAGAGACTACACCTAGAAGACATTTTGGGAAATGCCCCACGACACGTCGTCATTCATCAAAGCGTATGATACTTGAAACGCAACCGACGTCTTGAAGATAGTGTAAGTTTTCTTCCAAATACATTTCCGCATTCACCTGTTGTAACAGTCACCGCAAATCCCGTCCTTTTTATGTGTTCCGTCGAAAACACGTTTTTTGCGATCTTCATTATAAACATAAAAATAAGAAAACTCACACTGAAAAAATCAGTAAGAATGCCAGAGGGTTGTAGTTAGCCTGCTGGTAAGATTCCCGCAGTTGATCTCCTAATCATGAAAAGATACTCGCACTTGACCTTCTTATCATGATAAAAATCTTTACATCATGGCAAGATCTATGCAATTGACCTTTACGTCATGGCAAGATCCTTGCAATTGATCTTTAGATCATGGCAAGATCCTTGCAATAGACCTTTAGATCATGGCAAGATCCTTGCAATTGATCTTTAGATCATGGCAAGATCTTCACAATCGAACTTTAGAGCGACAAGATGCTCGCAGTTGACTCACCGATCATGATGAGATGCTCGCAGTTGGAGTTCAGGGAAGCGACCACGTGAGCTTCCAGGATCTCGGCAGCTTCTTCAATGATCACTACGATATTACGAGTATTAAAAATTAGCGGGAGAAAGATAAGTTATATGTCAAAATTTTCAATGATTTGAAGAAAAGTAGTGGCATTCACTTGAGAATACTAGAGATTAATAATATTTTGATTTTCAAAGCAATGCATTCTAATCACATGCGAGTACAGTCAACTTGTACAAAAATTCCAGTAGCAAATGAAATCTGGAAAAAAATGACAAGAATTATTCGATTTTCGCGTTTGTCTATGCGTCATCAACCGCAGTGGCTGTAGTGCACTGAAAAAATAAACTTGGGCATCACAGTTATCATCGATTAGTTTTCACAGATTTTAATAGTGGTAGCATTATTGGCAATAATAAACCAGAAACAAATCGGGCCCAACATGAGCGAGATTGATCTCAGCCCAAACTTTGTATTCATGCGTAACTTACATGAAATAACAGAAAAAAATATTCCTTAAGAGATTTTATTGTATTAATGTTTCCTGAAAAAAATTCAACGTATGACTAAATTGAAAGACTCTTCCTGCTCATAAATTGGAACATTCAAGAAAGTACTAGGGAATATTAATAACTTTACTACATTACATGTTTTTTTTCTAGTAGGTAAGAAACGAATTTAGGCTGATTTCGAAATAACGCTCTCATTTTTGCAACGCTATTGGCACACTGTACAACATCTCATATATCCACTTTCATAACTCCTCGTCATAATAAAAAAAATGCAATTTGTTCCACAAAACAAAAAACTAGGCATTTAAATGAAATTTTTACGATGTGAACCAGGCCAAACCCTCATAAAAACGTTGGCCAGCAAATCAAATTCGTCTTTGACTTACCGGGAATGAAGTTTGGCCGCAGGGGACATGTTTGGGTCGTAGATCTATGTCACGCCTCAGTTTTCATTCTCAATTAATCTCGGCTGCTTGACTAAATCTTTTACGCTTTGTTTGAACCAGCCAACGAGTGCAAGTAAACAAATAGTGATATAGAAATTCAAAGTAGAAAGTTTACACGAACATCTTCTATTCAAGGCCGCATCACACAGCTTTTTCTAATGTTTCAAGTGCATTTTGAATGCAGGAAAATCGAGCCTATTGCTCTAGCTTCCCGAGACCTTTTGATCTGCGTATAACCTAGCTTCAGAGGTTAACAATTATCCACAACAATTTTTATGGATACATAAACGCAAAATAACAGGCGAGAAATTTGTTTCTAAAACAGTTTCTTCTCTTTTGGATCAACGAGAATTAGGTCCAACGGTCGCCAAGCAGGCGTATGCCCTTTAAGCTTTTTCATGCTACTCGCGCTATTCGTAATGAATTACACCGGAGAAGAGAAGCACACTTCAAAGGAAAAAAAGAGCCCACGAAAAATTATAGCTCCAACTCAACCCTTGGCTACCCCTTTCAAAGAGCGGCTATAAATTATAATAAAAAGTTATTCTTATTTTTTACGTAACTGTCTCAACGGTGTCATTTGTGAAGCAAATTGTAAGACATAATATTCCCTATTACAATTTAGTGTCTTGCAAAAGACCACTCTGAAAAAACCTGTACTGGCATGCCGTTTTTCAACTTCTGTTTTCATTACAACCGGAAGAGCACTAATAACTCACTTTTCAATGCTATGGAAAAGCACGGGTTGACACACGCAAGTACCTATGTTAGTAGTCCTAAAACTGTCATTATTTATGGAGCAAATATTTCTCAAAAAATAAAAAGACGTGCCGTGCCGTTTCACCCGATGAAGTAAACGCGTTACTTTCCGATGAGAGCAGCGGCAGCTTCAACTTAGAACCATATTTCTAAAGAAAACTATTGAAGAAAACAATTTACAAATTGATCAATTTTGATCATTCAACTTCATTGCAATAGTTAAACTTTAATTCAGTCAATATTTACATTAACATGGCTAATCCTTCTAGGATCAGAGTTTTTCATTAGAAAGAAACCAACTCACTTCATCGCATCAACTTCAATCGAAAAAAATATGAAAAACTCACCAATTTTCGGTTTGAGCTCCTGGACGACTGCCTGGAACTGCGCCGCTCCAGTGGTGGTGAGGCCCACAACATCTGCCTGGCGGGCCACGTACAGGTACTCAGAGTTCTTCACCTCTTGAGCTCTTGCCAGGAGCGCTTGAAGCTTCACTTCTTCAGGGCGGATGTTTTCACGCATTTTCACGAGCAGGTTGTGTCTCCAAGTAGCATACAGCAGACATCGGTCTGCAAAAGCTAGATCGAAAATGTGCACATCTTCCTTGATAGTTGCACTACTTACAACGGTTACATCTTTTTCCTTGCTGAAGTCGACAAGCTTCGCCAAATAATTTTGCTCGACAAAAAATGTGCGCCAGCGTATTTGTACTTCTTCTTCTGTAAAATTATTTTGTCTTAGATTGTCAGCGAGATAGTTTTGGTACTCGACGTGATCTAGCAATTCTACATCATAGATTTTCATGCAACTCGATCCCCTAGCTAAGTCATCGAATTCCTCATCTTCCACTTCCACGATCCTTTCACTCTCTGCTGCTCTCAGCATTTCAAGAGCATCGTGCCACTCTTCATCATCTTCTTTGGGTTGACTGGTGCTTGCCTTGCCACCAACATTTTCTTTTACAGGTGCAGACCACACCTCACGACCGTCGTAGACATACTCATTGACGCACTCCGGTTGATCAACTGGAAGAATCCAGGAACGATAAACGGAGCTGTTCTTCAACTGGGTAGCTATTGTCGATGGGATGACGCCATGGGTAGTAAGAAGGTTCCAGCTAACTAGTCCCTTGTTCGCTCTTACTTCTTGTAACTCGGCAAACCGACGCTTCACTTCCATCTCTGCGTAACTCACTTTTTCTCTGACATAAGTTCCTGCATGGTAAACGTCAGATGGAATAAGTTTCAAATCTTTCAAATTCCTGAGGTACTCATTTATTTGAAACTGTTGAATGTTTTCACTCTTACTCCTGCTACCAATGCGGATGATTTTGCGAGTGAAATTCAGCATACCTTCCAAGAACTGGTCAAGGGCATGATTCGTGTAGCACAGGACAAGAATTGGGGATTTGACTTCAACATCAACACTTGTAGTTTGCCTGTGATATTCTGGGTCCTCTGCTAAACGAATTTCGCTTTCTTTTCGTGACCACGCTTTCGAGTTGTGTAACAAGACTTGAGTGATCTTCAGCCCCAGAAACGTTTTACCAGTTCCAGGTGGTCCCTGGATAACAACCAAGCGCTTTGTTAGAGCAGCATGCAAAGCATCCCTCTGAGACTGATCAAGCCCGAGCTCTGCGCTCGCAGGCCAGGTTTCAATGCCGGCATTAAAGACTGGTACCGTTTGAAGGTGGTCGAGTCCAGCTGGAGGCTGTTCAGTTTTTGCGTCTCTGAACAGCTCGTTTGGCTCAGTGTCATCTTTCATATACGAGGTCTTCAAGACGACTCGCAGATCGTAATGAGTGACCTGTGAATTGAGGAGGTACTCCGGAGCATCGATCGCAGGTTGAGCGAAGACAATGTGTTCAGCCAGAGGAAGCGTATCCTCATCCAAATTCTGGAGGGCCTTCAAAACGTGTTTGTATGACACAAAAAAGGCCCTGGACTCGACCGCTGTGTAGAAACAACTTGAGTCGATTTTTGGCTGAGAAAGGAGTTTCACACCAACCACACCTTCTCTCAACTTCTCTGGATTTGCGCCAGCCACCGTCGCCAAAAAATACGATGAGAAGTTATCAGCACTGAAGCACATCACATTGCCAAAAAGTAACCTTTTGGAAGATTCCACTTTGAAATTTTTCGGTAATTGGAGCTTAACGAAGTGTATCAACACACCACGGATGACCTCAGCCTCCTGAAATGTTACCTTGTGATACACTCGAACATCTTTGCTACTTCGTTCTCCAGATCGGACATGGCAAACTCCCTCACGCAAAGGACGGATGAAGTCCTCACGTAAGAGCCTGAACTGCACGTCAAGGTAATTGTGCACGTCTTTGTAAGCACCTTGCGTGATGTTGCGTCGGATCACTGGGGGCTGAACCTTGGCCAATTCATAGGACGTAGGTTCGACTGGCAGGTCACGGTAGTCATCATCTGGCTCCATATCATCAATCTGTGCCAGTCTTTGCTGAAACGATTGTTTCTGAGGAGGTTTTCGATCGTTTCCTTTGTGATCTGCTGTCAATAACGTGGACAACCTCTCGTATTCGTTCTTGATGACACTTAATTCTTCCTTTTCCGACTGAGATTCAGCGGAGTCATCGTGTTCTCTAATACTTTTCTCCAATACCAGCTCAACGCTTTGCAAAAGTGCAGGAAGCAATTCTCGAGCCTGAGCTGGATGAACTCTCGTGAAAGCCTTCAGCAATTGGAGTTGATCCCTCCAATAACTCATCATGTCGTTTCTTATGCACTTCATCAACGACATCTGAAACATCACCAGTTTGCTCACAAAGTCTATTGTGAAGACCAAACTGAAAACTTCGTTTAGCGCTTGCCGACAACTCGTGCACGTTGTTGCGATGGCGAGTGCCTTAACGAAGAGCACCATTTTGTCATCAGGGATCTTATCATCCGCCAGAAGTTCCGGTACTCCGGACATTTTGTCCAAGAGACTGTGAATCACGACATCAGGAGGTTTGTTTGTCCACTCCATGAGAGCATTGAATCCAACAGGGTACATTCGTTTTCTGACAGGCTCGTTGGCAGTTGTTTCGTTACTGTTGCCTCGGAGAGATTGGTCTCCGCGGGATCCACCCCTAAAAGGCAGTCCAATTTGAATTCCTCTCTTTTAAATCCATTAAATGAGTTTCAGCGGAAATATTTAGCGTGATACATACCAATATTCAATAATAAGCTGCTACATTTTAAAACCCTGTTTTCAATATATCCAAGACATTAAAAGAACTACCTTAGCAAGGAACAGAAAAAGACATTCATTTAACAATTGATTACGTGAACAAAATTTCTATATTTCTACACGAATTGCTTCTAAAATTTACTATCAAACTAACACTACATTATGAATTCATCTTTCTCTTACTGAGAGTACATTACTCATTGAAGAAGAATCCAAGGAACTATCGGAGTTGTCTGAGCAGAAGCCGTGAGCAAGGAACTATTCCTCATTATTACGTATGTATGAGTAACTCATCTTTGCTTGTAAATCTGGTCACACTCGTAGAAGCGATCAGTATTTCATGACCTGTGATGCACTCTGTAGGACTGTCGTGGAAATACGCATGTTGGACAATAGATATTAGACTGCTCGAATGTATCATTTCTGACAAAAAATATAAACGACGCTAGCCGAGCCATTTTCTCTTTCTTGGCGTTGACTATGACTTTCAATGCAGTCAAAAATTAATTTTGCACAGATACCTAAATATGAAATTGTTCATCATTTGCCCCAAATTAGCTATCCATGAGAGTTTGAAGTTTCTTCATTACTCTATTGCCAGTCGTTCTAGGAAACAATTCCTTCTAAAACACTTGTTTTTTTTTAATGATTTACTGCAGCAGGATAGCCTCTAAAACAATGGTTAAGCAAAAATATTTTTTGCATTAGCTGTACTTTCTTCGTTTTTTGATCACCTTGAGAGTCAAAGGCACAATTTATCATTTGCTTCTATTTAGCCTAATAAACACGTTCACTGCCGAAACCGCCAAATGCTGGCCTGTCATGTCTTGAAGGAAAGGTCGTAAGTAGCTAAGTTGAAAAAACGACTTTAACACTGGGAAAAAATTGTCTTTTTCCTAATAAGAGTGAAAATGTAATAGCATGATGATATTTTACCTCGTCGGCTAAAATCTTTTCTAAAAAAGATGTTGAAAAGATCGAAATGCTGTTCTTTCACACCAATCTGTAAATGAGCAATTTGCCCAGTTGTAAATTGGCAGTGAATGTGTCAACTCTATAACGGTCTAATTTTCTTGCTTTAGATGGAAATCTAATGGTCATTTCTATTAAATTCAAATGTGTACGATATAAGAGAATATATAAGAAATATATAATTTAGAATATATAAGACATATATATATATTTATAAGATGTAAGATCGATGTGAATGATTTCCTAACATCCTTCAGAAAGGACGTTGGTCAATACAGAGTCAAGAGGTATTCAACAGTATGAGAAATACTAATTTCCACCCGTAAAGTTGAAATTAATAACTCTAACATAAAAGGACCAAGAGGAGGCATTACTTTCACGCCACCATTAACTTGACACTTCATAACGATGTAAATAAACTAGAGCGATTGTCTCGAGTGTTCAAGCAACACCTCACAATTCTGAGGCCATATTTTCAAATAATTTGCACCATCAAAATGGTACAATTGGCCGCGGAAAATCTGCCGTTTACTTGGCCATGCCATTTGCTAGTTTTCTCCAGCCAAAATTCTCGCATCGAATCTGAGTCTATATTTTTTAATAAAATTTGGACAGGAGATATGAAGGGTGGGCAATTGCTCGATGCTAGGTTTGTGAACGAAAAATAATCAAATTCAAAGATTTAGGTTACCCAAAAAATACATAAATATATAGTATAGCCTGGTCGACAAAGAAAAGAATCACAAAGACGAAATCACAACCCGAAAGAAGTTTAAAAATTTTATAACCATAAAGTATAAAAAAAATGACCTCTCCAGAACCCAAAGATGACAACACCTCTACCACGACCGAAACTTCAAGGTTGCGCAAAAAAAATCCCACCGAAGATCCATGATCAGAGAAATTAGTTCAAAAGTTTCCACCTATGGGAATATCTAAAAACCCCCTTGCAGCCCGAGGGTGCTGAGAGCGACCTCTACCACGGCCGCGACGGGAAGGTTACACATCAAAAAAGTCTATGACCAAAGAAATACCTTCAATTTTTCAACCATAAATATCTGAAAACTCACCTCCTCGGACCCCGGGGGTGCTGAGAGCGACCTCTACCACGGCCGCGACGAGGTGGTTGCGGATCAAAATCGCATCGAAGATCCATGAGATTGTTGAGAACCTTGCTGCTCTCGGCGTCGCCTGTCTTGTTTCGAGGGAAGAAGCTATCGAGGCTGCCAAGCCGACCGCCTCGCGTACTCACATCGTGTCCACGATTTCTGCCTCGGTTTCCGCCGCGCGGTCTTCTGCTTCCGCTTAGTCCTCGGCGTGTGCCACGACTGTTCTGGTACATGCCATGCGACGGTCCCGCGTCAAAGTGCCTGTGAGATGTCCACAATACTCGTCAGTCTCTTTGAAGTTGAGGAAAAAACTTAAAAAACTGAAATAAGTATAAGCAGAAATAATATGAAAAGGTCATGCCAAGCTGACTGCAAAGATGACCAAGATGTCCCACTGAGCTCGAAGTGTTGACTAGCCTCGAAATACGCGATAAAAAGTAACTATAATTTCCTAAACCTGTAGATCTGTTCCCTAAAATCAAAAAGAAAAATCGATTGCTGAACATCAAAACCATACTAGATATATTTTTTATTTACAAACGTAATAATGGTCTATATTTAATAGTGAGTCATACGGTATGAAAGGAAGAATGGTTAAGACATACCATAAATAAGGTTAAAACTGTAGCACAAGTTGAAATAGTTTGGACACATCTCTGAACATTTACGTAAGAAGTAGGCTCTAAAAGGCTCTTACTGTGAAATTACGCAATCTCTTTCGATTAGAAAGCATTAGTTTTAAGTACACTTAAACACTATCTAAAGCGAACCTCGACTAATGCGAATAAACATGTGGCTCGTTTACCTCACACAAATCACATTCAAGCTATGAAGAGTTGAAACTGATATTTCACTGTGTAAGTCGAGGTTCGCACAAGACGATGTATAACAAACATGACAGACGACAGTGCTAGCTTGCTGGATCATATTCGTCTTATCCAAAAATCAGTCCCCATTTTTACGTAAATACTTCAAAATAAGAAGTAACGTGTGGAGCTAGTTCTCAACAAATCTGTGCTGTTTTAAAAGACCACACTGGTCTACAAAACCTTAAATTAGAACGATTCCAAGATCACCCAAAAACCCAATTACATCACAATTCACTACATAAAAATAAAACTTTACACACGCAAATGAGTTTGCTTACTTTCATTCCATAAATTGAAATAGCACTACAAATAAATCAGGGAGACAAACTCAGTAGTTTATGGCCTATTAACACCGTCAAAACTTTAAAAACTTATTACACTTTCTACGGAACCAAAGAAGTTTTCAGGGTAGCAATAAAAAATTGAATTTCTCTCAAGATGTCATCATTAGCACTTCAGGCATGTACCACCATTTACTCAACAATCCTGAACATCTTTAACTATAGTGCAGTCAAGGGTTCTCCCATATAGTGTTGTCTTTGAATGTTCTCAACAAGGAGGCACTGAGCAACAAGTCTCTTAGTGGTGCGCAAATGCTGCAACAGTCCACTGTCCCCTGACGCAGTCCCCTGTCCCCTGACGCAGTCCCCTGTCCCCTGTCTCCTGACGCAGTCCCCTGTCCCCTGACGCAGTCCCCTGTCCCCTGACGCAGTCCCTTGTCCCTTGACGCAGTCCACTGTCCCCTGACGCCGTCCACTGTCNGCAGTAACCTGTCCCCTGACGCAGTAACCTGTCCCCTGACGCAGTCCCCTGACGCAGCCCCCTGACGCAGTCCCCTGACGCAGTCCCCTGTCCCTGACGCAGTCCCCTGTCTCCTGACGCAGTCCACTGTCCCTAGACATCGGGACAATGACGGAATGCATCACAGAAACGTACCTCGGAGGAAATGGATTTGGACGCGCAGCTTCATTACGCATCCCGAGAGGGGCTCCAAACAAGGGCGTTCTGGCTTCATTTACTTCGTAGCCACGAAACCCACCACCTGCTGTGCAAAAATCAAATGAACAACATATGTCACCACTTGCACGCCACAGAATTGTTTGTAACTGTCTATCCATAGAATTTATTTCATTTTGAGTTATTTTCAAACCTGATGTTTACCTACAGTATAAAGAAACTACAGTGAAGTAAGCAAACAACAAAGGTGTTCCCAAGAGAGGAAGGAACCATCAAGTATGGAATTGAGGGAACAGGGAATCTATCGTCAAAATTGCATTCCCACACATACTGCAGATAGAAACAACTTGATTGAAAGGTTTATGAAACAAGCTCAGCATTCAGAAGTTCTAGGTGCTGAAAAAAGAACTGGCACACTGAAAAGAGATGGTTCATAACAAAACAAAAAATCTACATTATATTACAACATAAGAAAGCCAGCTTAACCTTCATCTAACAAACCAGAGGAGTATATAATTATCTTGATTTCTTCTTCAACCCAAATTATTTTTAAGATATAATACTCTTCCAAAGTGACTAACATACGTTTTTTAAAATTTATAAAAAGTATGTACTAATTTTGTACACTACCAAACTATAGACATATACTAATGCCCCAAACTTAGAGGGCTTTACTATTAATTCAAACTGTTTTGGGTCTGAATTCTAACAGTAAATTTTTTTAATAAAATCCAAATTTATGCTCTTTCAAAGCAAAATTTTGAAATGCATCAAGCTTCAGTGGATGCCATAAAAAAAATATAAGTCCATAAATTTGGACTCCATAACATTTTTCCAATATTCATTTATGTGTTAATTTCCTTGAAATTTTTTTTTTGTTTTCAAGTTTCTCATGAATTTGCAATTGAAACAAACAACTGACCCATTCAGAGATTTTCTGCACAGAGAAGAGTCAGAAGACACATTAATGTTGACCATTTAGTAAACATTAAGGCATTTTAATTTATTGAATTACCTCACATACTTATTTTCAGAATCAAGACCTTTAATGTTTTAGTTATTTATATTTTGAAACAAAATATTCTACAATACATTGACTGGATTACTACTGAGAAAATTTTGTCAAGGTCAACTAATAAAACTACATAACCTTAAACTATAGTCTTCCAGAATAAAACTCTGTGCAGTTCTTACTCACTTTAAGCATTAAAAATCCTATTAGAACCTTTTTTATAGTAAAAATATTGACTATCTTTTACATGAAAAATGATAATACCTTTAGAATAAAAATTTTACAAAACCTCCTTTGTATGCTATTCTTCAATTTCTGTTTCATTCAATATGATGCAAACACTTAATGAATTCCTAGTTGAGGGTGAAGTACAGAAAACCTTTTACACAATGCTAATAAAATGTGGTAACATTCTATTTGATGAAATTAATTCATGTCATAAATTTGTCAACTTCATCGCCCAGGAAAAATTAAAAATGCCTATAAAGCTATCTATTAAGAAATAATAATCAACAAGACAAAATAGTTGATGATGGTGTTTTCATGCTATTCTTTGGTTTGAAAACCTCAAAAATCAAATTTTTAAACACTTTCACTACGACGTGCTAACACTTTCACTACGGCGTGCACCACTGGTAGTACACAGAGGTTATTTTCATAATGCCGCTGACCAACCAGTTGTCACAAACTCAAGTTTTAAAAATACTTAATCAAAGCTAAATGGAGGCACAACCCAGTTCATGTTTGGTATTTTCAAAATAGTTTGCTACAATTGACTTTAAATTTGAGTTTGGTGTTGAACTTAATATTTAGTTGCCGCAGTCAAAGTGTTAGAGCTACAATGTTCAGAAGCCCTTGACAACAGAAACAAGCTACTCCATTCATGAGTTCACATTTGAGAACAAAGTTGAACAACAGCTAGAACTAAGACTTGTGATATCAAACGTTAATCATATTATCATAATTTAAATAGGATATCACAAACACAAAGTTAGAATTGCAATAACTAGACATGATATTAAGAATTTTCTTTTTTTGGCTACCTGCATTTTTCAGCAGGATTCATCCTTCTTCCCTTTTCTTAACACCAGTTACATGTCATTGAATTGAAGAAAACCATAACTACATTAAATTTAAATGAATGACATGGTCTGCCTCAACGCCGGGCCTTAGCTTTTGCCTAAAAAGTCGCATCGTATTTATTAATTACACTTTTTACCGAACTCACACAATAGAATAATTAAAATCGACGAACATCAAAAGCTTAAGCAATAAGTAATTTTTTAGAAACAACGAAATTCCTCCTACTTTTAAGACGCGATTTAGTCAATGGGTACCTCATAACTTCTCGCACGTATTTGACGTTAGTTCTAACTCTTACCTTCATAATTCATGCTGCGATCTTCAGCTAATCACCTAACAGCAAGAGTAACAGAAGCAACTACTCACTAATACAATGAACATATTTTATAAAATGATAGTACCGGCCGAAAAGCGCACACTAATGCTCAGTGTTTGGTAGCGTGGTACAGGGTGAAGTGACTGCGCAGTGCTCAGTCCGGCAGACGAGACATAGCTTGCTTCGATCAATCGCGTTACAAACAAGTTACGAACGGACTTGGGTAATTACAATTCAAACTTACCCTAAGACGTAGACTCTCTCTGAATAAAATAGGCCGATTTGTTACACACAGCATTAAGAAAAATTAATAATAAACAAAAAATCTCCAATCGAGCCACGATAATAGAAAAATAGTCTAAGAACTGCATTATTTCATCTGGTGTAAACCTATTTTGATAACTTCATCTCGTTCGAACGACGACAGAACGAGAATAGAAGAAACACGTTCTGAGTCATCATCAGTTTCTCTGACGCATGCGTTCATTCTACTCTTGAATAGGTGATGGTGGATGTTCGTGAAGATAGATAATTAATTATAATTATCTACTATAATTAACAAGTGCGCTAATCATACGTCTCGGGTGCATTGGGTGTGGTGCGTTTTTTTCAAACGTTCGAACATGTGGTTATTACTAATTTATTTAAAAACTAATCTCGACGCTTTTATTGATAAATCAAATACCCTACGTCGATAAAAAATTATCTAATCTAGTCCTGAGAAATTTATAGAAGGCGAATAACATCCTGAGTTGCAACTTTCATTACTTGCTGTTTTTAAATAGAGCATATTTATTACGCAATTAATAAAAAATTTGAGGAGCCAAACACAAATAACGTAACTGTAGACAAAACACAAATAACGTGAGTTGTATGAAATGAAAGATGTAGTGTTACAGTTTAAAGCAGTTTTTCATTGCCGAGAGACAGAGCATTGGATTGACCATCGCTAAAGCGTTGTTGCCATGAGTTAACAGGAAACAATATGAAAAAAGCTAGTGAGACAGTTCAAGCGAAATATGATGTACAGTAGTCTTTCAACATGTCAAATTCCAAATAAAATTGTTTCATAAGTTGAACCTATGCCTATATAAATCAAAATTGACATACAAATTAATGAGGATTAGCTGTACAATGATTAGTGTTAAAAATGTAAATCCTTCTTAGAAATGTTGATTTGTAAAACTGTACTAAAACCTGATGACATTTTTTTTTAAACGCTTCGTACTCGTACATCTCACACATATAGAGCATGAAACAAAATGTTTTAATTCAAAAAGAAACATATTATGTAGATTTCACACAAATCACCTTTCTTTCTTTTAGTAATAAATCCAAACGTTTCAGACCAGTCCAAGTTTATTGGTTTCTTTCTCTTCGGCATTTCTATAGGGGGTAAAAGAAGCACTCGTGCCCACTACACTCAGAAGCCTAACGGAAACTAATTCGGCTGAGGAAATGAAGGAAAACCGGTTTTCTACTCTCGTGAAATCCCTCGCTTAACGACAAATTTTTCCCTGGAATTATAGAGTAATTTTCGTCTCGAAATATTGACGTATATGTTCAAAATAGTATTGAAATTAAACTATTAGAATTTTACGTGCAGATATATCACACACGTTTTTTTCATCTCAGGGACAAAACAGAGCTCTTGCAATTGTCTACCTGATAACCTTATTTAGAGGCTGTGTTTGTTGCAGATAACGGTTACAGGCTATGCCATATTGGTGACAGCTGTCACAAGCAACGTGGTGTTTTTACAGCTATCACAGGCTACGTGGGGATTTTACAGCGTCACTGGCTACGTAGTGAAGTCGCAAATTGCATGTAGTTACATACAGCTGTCACTGGCTAATAAGTCAAGTGTATCGTAATGTTACGAGTCGCACATGCACCTGGAGTGTAATTTCTGATGTAACTCAGTTAACGACAACTTCGTTGTGTGTTTGAGTATCACAGATGCCTGACGTATCACGCGTCTAATGCATTTACCATCTGGGTATGATTGACGATTTGTGTTTGCGATGTATCAAACGTGACATGTTATCTTTGTTCCACTTATGACCGATAAAGTTACGAGTGTGTCACATGCGTTAAAGTAAAGTGCATTTCTGAGCTTCGTTTTGAGACTGATTTAAAATTCATGCATACAATAGTTAAGAAATAAGATGGTTTTCTTTAAGAGGATTCGACTGAATAATGTGGGGAAGCGTCGTTTCTCCTTCGTGTGAACGAATGAAAAAATTTGGCGGTGTATTCTAAGATTAATTTAAAGTTTTCAGTCGCAATAAATTATAAGTAAGAACGTGCTCATTATGAGCACATTTACGCAATTCGGTTGAATACGGTCGGAGACAAGAAAAGTTTTTCTCCTTCTCTCCTTGGGTTAAAGAAAAACTTGGGCACACCAAAATTTCACGAGTCGCATTTTGAATTTTTTTTAAAGTTTCTAAGTACAGTAGTGCAATAATTGCCATAGAATTCTAGGCGGTTCAAGAGGTTTCCGAACAGCATTTAGCCATGACTCTGGCAAGAATTTACATCTTCCATGATGTAGCGTACGGCGGAGTGCTTAAATGCAGGCCAGGCCAGTCTAAAAAGCACCCTACCTTTGATGTTGTAGTGGGGAAGGGTTGGTAATTGCCTGTTAATTTTTTACCTATAAAACGGGCATTTTATTCCTATAAAGTTGTCGCTCACCGCTTTCATTTGATGTATAAACTTTTTTTTAGCAGGTGGGAGAAGGGATATAGACGTTTCTTTATTCTTTCTTTTGTTCCATGCGACCAGTTAGCGCTGAACTCCAAATCAAAAATAATTTTGAATTTCAGTAAATGAAATTGGTACATTGACCCTCTGCTTAATCTACGTCTACGTGCCAAAATTGTTGATATTTGCTACCCATAAAGCGATATCTGGCTATCACACTGTATCCACTTCATCCCATGCTCATAAGATGTTTCCAACAATACTGAGAGGATGTGAAACCCGAGATGTTTTTTTATTGTTGTTCTTAGACTGTAACATGAGTTAATTTTTATGTTTTTCGATGTTTTTCTCAAGTTATTTCTTTCGACTACACCGAACACTCCTGTTGCTGTCATTTCGAAGTAGCAGGAGGAAGATCGTTCTTTATTTTTATTATTTTTTCTCGTATTCATTTTCTCCACGGACTGTATATATTTGTATATGGGTGTGTATGAATATTTGTACACACACACATATGTATATATGCATGTATATATTCTATATTTTTTGCGGAAAAACAAAACCTCAAGGCCTATTATATTTCACTTAATGCTCTGCAACCAGTTAACACTGAACCATTTTTCAGAAATAACTCGATCGTCTAGGAAATGAATTTATTGCACTTGTTTCAAAAATAGATCTACCACTACCCCAGAGGAACAGACATGAAAAAAGAGCAATTTGAGCAAATGATTCGTGAAAAAATTATCTTTCTGTCCGTCCGATGTATAGCTATGAATTTCATTGTGAAAGAGTATTTGTTTACATGTTTCTAGATGAGCGTGTTGCGCAATATTGTTTATAAATTACTTTTTAACTAACTTTTTCTCACTTCTTGATAATAATTTACGACGGTGTTTTTGTCCGTTTCGGTTGCGCTTTTCTTTTTGTCATTTCGTTTCAACAAAAAATTGAGGAATTCGGAAGGATTCTCTAGTAGTATTAAAACTATTTTAAAAGTTGTAAGCCATCACTTTGTGTATAAAATATTAAAGAGATATTTTAAGTTTCTCTCAAAAACACAATTAGCCCTCGACACGGCCATAGTATGCCTTGCATGGTTTGTCTATCAATTAAGGACTTATATATCAAGAAATTTTTAAATCCAATGTGTTGTACATCTCATGTTTTTTTTAAATTAACGTTTTTTTTTGTAAGATTTTTCAAATGCTTCCTAATCGCCGCCAAGTCGGTTACTCCCAGTCGAGATGAAAGCCATCAAACACTTGGGTGGGGTGGGTAACTATGGCTACGTTCACTCTTTTATAGACAGGCTGGCATTACAGGGTAGCGAACCGACGATCCTTTACATGCCAAGACCGGCATTCTCCGTTCTTAGGCCACGGTGATCACAAGCAATGATCGGCTTTCAAACACGACACAAATGCCTTAATTTGGTTTAGCTAGCAGTTAGATTGAGGCTTGTGCTCTAATTAAAAACTTTCCATTACTTTTTCAGAATAAATCTTCAAGGCTTTTATAAAATAACCGATAACTTGAATCTTCTTTCAAACCAAAATTGCTGCTTCATGCAGTGACAAAAGCGCAAGGGTTTGAGTAGTAGTAGTAGTATTAGCATTGATTTGCTAGCGCTTCAGTAGTTCGTACTATTTCGCGCCGTAGGTCTCAATTAAAAGAAAAATCAAGCTTCACATCATTTCAACAAAAGCACACTACATAGTCGTTGTTCAACGCTTGTCACGATTATCATCATGGATAACACAGGAACAGCCATCACAAAAAACAAAAAAAAAAACGCTTTATTGCCACCCACACTATTGTCATCTTTTAAGAGCCCCAGTTGATCTTCGAAAAGATAATCTACTGGGCCACGCATATTCCGCAAGCACAGGACAGCCAAAACCTCGTAGGGGATTTCAGCTGCCCACCCATATGGCAGTTTAATTATCCACATCTCAGACGTGAAGAAGTACCTTGCACAGACTGTTCTCCTTCTGGTTAAATTTCAGATATCAATTTGCACTTCTCTAGAAACATTCTAAGTGCTGTTACACT
>JACJUY010000804.1:127811-142740 GCA_014220935.1 Platorchestia sp. MABIK
TTGCAGCTGCACTCCCAGTCTAAATCCATCTTACTTTTTTCTAATTGCTTTGCGAAAGCTATGGAGTCCACAATTTGCTATTGGTTGGCGACCCCGGTGGAAAAGCGACCACAAACAATAAGAACAATAAAGAATGAAAATACTATTGTGAAGTTCAGTGATAGTATCATATAACAGTGAAAAACAACTTGGGTAGAATTGCCAAAGCGACAACTAAATAGTCTTTGGCCGAAGTTATCGTTAACTGAATATATCGTCATTATTATTATTATTATTATTTATCTTATTACTATTGTTATTATTATTATTTCTTCTTCCATTTTTAACCCGTTATATAAACCTTCTCAACTTTCTGTTTCGATGTGCTGAGGATAATCCTCAGGGGGATACAACTATTGTATCTATGGGAATTAGAGCCCCCAGGGGGGACAATGTTAGGGCCCGAGCTAAAGGTTAGGTAGGCTTTCTTTTTGTTGAAATTACATAGGTTTTTGTTTTGTTACGGACCAACTTTTTCTCGGTTCACTGCTGTCCTGTTTTGCAACACCTACTACTTTCTTCTTCAACTTTGATCTTGTTTCTTGAATTTCTTTCTCATCTTACTGTTTCTATGCCCTTTCTGCATAGATTCCACGTTCCCTTCACTCCATACTAAATGGTGCCTTCTTCCTTCCTCTCTTTGGATCTCATTTGTTGAGGATAGGGAGGCTTTAACTAACTAATAATCTAATCTGCGCTGAGGATCGTGTGTGGGAACACACCTTGTGCACAAATTCCACGTTCCCGTAACTCCATACTAAGTAGTGCCTCCATCCTTCCTCTCGTTGAAAAGCCTTTTTGAGGTTAGGGAAGCTTAAATTAACTTATAATCGACGTATAACTTGTTATCAGCATATTTTTTGCTACCATCTTTTGCTGTCTTAGCTTTGTGAATGCTTAGTCTATAATTCTTAGGATAAAAAATTGGCTTAGCGGACATCCTTATGATACGAACATTTTCTAACGTCTGCATTCTCGCTTGTCCGTATTTTAGCGGTGAAGGAAGCAGAGACTACAGTTCAGAATATTTTTAGATAAAACTACCCTTGCAAAAATTATACAGTTATACATTTGAACTTGAGCCTAAAAGTAAAGTGGACCACACTGCAATTGGTTGTATCGAAACCAGTTTCTGCTGTCATCTGCGAAATTTACCGCTTATTCCAGAAATTTAAGGACATGGGTTTCAATGAGTATTTCTCACAAAATGGACCAATACATTTTAAGGTGAGCTACTATCCTACTCACTTTTTTATGTTGTAACTTGTTCTCTAAATTGCCAATCATTATTCATAGACAGACACACTACGACAGACTGTAATTATAATTAAAACTGTTTCTTTCATTTTTAATTTCGTTTTTCAAGTCGGCGGAAGATTAAGTACATTTCAAATTTAACAACAACGTCCCTTCCGAGGGAGACAACTTGCAACTATATCTGTGGGAATTGGTCCTAGGAGGGGAAGATATGAGGTTCTGAGCCGAAGGTTAGGTATACCTTCTTTCACTTGAAGTAGTGTATTGTTTTATTGTGGATCCTGTCTTTTTTCGGTTCACTGCTGTCCTTGCTTCGCACCTATTGCTTCCAACTCTATCTTATCTCCCCACTTCTTTCAATCTTGTTGTTTCCATGTGCATGGAATCCTGTGTGGTAATCCACCTAGCGCATTGATTCCCCGTTCCTTAAACTCCATATGAAATGGTGCATTGCTCCTTTCTCTTCTTAGAAACATTTTATGTGGTTAGGGAAAATTGAACTAAGTTATGATATAATCTTAACATTTTGCGATAGCAGCTGCAAATTACGAAAATGCTTGTATTAAACTTGATGGTCTAGTTGACTGCTCTTATTCTTTGGTTACAGGTTGCCGCCAGAGCCCGGTCCCTCATGGCAGTCTGAACTTGGCGCAGCTGCTGGGAGGGGACGTTCTGGCGCAGGCCCAGGCGGGAGCCTTGCCTCAATTACCGGGAGGTAAAGCGCTCAGGCTCGAAGAAATCGAGAGACAACATCATGGATCCCACTAAATATTTCTTGTTCTCTTGCTTAGGTGTACAATTGCTGCCTCTGTCACGTTGTCATTCAGGCTCTAATCCTAGATGCACCCAGCGCCTTGGTCGTTTTCATATTCAGTCAGTCAGAACAAATTAATCATTGGCAATTAATATCAATTTCTCCTAGTTGTGTTTCTTACCAATTTCTGTTACCTGTAAGCGCCATCGCGTTAACACTTCGTTAATAACGTAGGTCATATTCTATATCGGTTTTCGGATCAATCACATGCAAAGCAATGAAGTCCAACGAAGTAGAGCAGATGTATTAACTTTGCTTCGAGTGTCCATACATAGCTTGTGTGTTGCCCGTGAGTTGCAGTAGTTGGGAACACTTCGTAGCTAAGATAATTACTTCCTCATCTCGCTCTGCTCGTCCACAGGATTGTATTTTATGATGTAAGGTTGAATAAGAGAATTTAAATGCTTGCATTGATGGCAACAAAAATGGACGGTTTGGATCAAAATTATAAAAATAGTGGCCTGTTTTGCACCAGTGGTATATGCTGTACGAAGTTCCCGTATTTTTTCCTAAATTCTTGTTAGTGTCTCACTCCTATCATAATATTGTCTAGGTTCTGGAAAGCTTCTGCCTGTGATGAGCTACTGTACACGAGGTCTAGATATAGTCAATGAGGTTGTCACAGTAAAAGTAACAGAAGAACATAGGTGAAAGATACTCTACTATACTTAAGGCTTTAGTCTTTACTAATCTATCTGCACGCTAGTGCTGGATGATTGCGTCTAATGGGCAATCAATCAGGTTCCTTCGTTTCTTCTTCCTGTTTGAGTGTGTCCTTGTCCTGTGTTCTGAGTTGCCTGCATATTGTAGCGGCGGAGTCGCCGTAGGAGTGTGCTTGTAGTGTAGCGACGATAGACATATTTACGTGTGCTCCTTCACTTTGGTTTATGAGTCGTTTATCTTGGCTGCTCTTTGCTAATAAGAGTTCTGCGGTTACTTTCATAGTGATCTTGATGAATGTGAGTTCGAGTACAGGAGAGGTCTGTTAGATTTTAGTAAATGGTGATGTGCACTGATTTTTGACGATTACGAAACATGGAATCGAAGGTGAATGTTTTTCTTTGGAACTAAGCTGCTTTTTGCTTTGTTCCTGTTCTGTTTGTCTTGAAATTTTTCATCATTTCTCATTAATGCGTTGAGAAACTCGGAATACTTTTGGTACGAAGCAGTGTTCAATATTTCTCCAGTTATGTGATGACTTCTCAGCATCAACGCATGTGAATTATTTCCCTTTCAAGGGGCACAGTTTGGAATGGTTGAAAATTGGTCAGTGGTTATTGTGAACATAAAAACATGGCCAACATTATTTATTCGCTGAGTATTATCAATTTCTTCATGTTAAAATAATGGCTTTTCAACTGTTCCTTCCTGTGCGCTGTGCGCTGGCGCGGCGCACGTTGCGCAGTGCTCTGTGTTGAGATCTGAGCCGCTCGAGCGAGCTAAGGTAGCAATTAGTTTGAGATCGAGCTTGCTGCAGTCGTGCTCCTGTGTCCTTGATGTTCTTAATGTATTGTTCTGCGTTCTTCTGTTCCGTTCTAGTTTGAGTTCTTGCGCTCTGGTGTAAATAATTATGAAAAATACCATTATAAATAAAGTAAATATATTTACTTATATAAAATCCTGTGTCTTAGGCCGTTTATAAGTTGTTTATTATAACTACAGCTGTTATTATTTCCTTTTGTTGATATTTAATGCTATGTAGCATGTGTACAAAGCGGGGAAAGTTATTCTCTTTCTTTTGAATAAGGTAAAGCTTCTCCACTCATTGTTATCTATGGATATATTGTTTAGTGATTTAGTGTTCAATAACTTCCAGTGATGTTAGGATTAAGGCAGATGAATTTCATTAAACCATGGCAACGTAATTAATTTCTTCTGTGAAACTACATTTTCGTTTTTTTAGTTTTCTCCAGTCGGTATTAGTGCCTGCATAAGGTCATTGGTTCTTGGAGTGAATGATGAAAAGTTTCCAATACTTTTTTGCAGTGTAGATGATTATATCAATGTGATAGCCTTACTATTCGTCAATGCCAGTAGTTATGCTAACAAGCATGAACTCAAAAGTTTATTTACAAGTGAAATTGAATATGTTTTTTATTCGTGCTCGATTTCGAGTCAATTTCATTCGTTTTGTAACCTATGCGTTTTTAAGTAGTATAACTACTTTTCATTGTTCATTCATTATTTTTGTGTAGAATTTGAAATATCTGCACTTGTTATCAGGTTTTCGTGAAAAATTAATCTTAACAGTCGTCCAACAACGAAAAATAACTTCAATGAGAGTAGGAAGATGAATTTCTCGAAGCGCCTGACGTCTTCCTTTCTATGAGAACTTGGCAACTCGAAAAAATTGAACTTGCTCCCTTTAGAAGATGAATCAATTTGAGCTGTACGTTTTTTGTAATCCTTCAAAATATCATGTTCTAACTTCGTGCTGAAGCTTTTGTTCCGAGCTGTAAATTGTACTCGGAGAAAAATTTTTCAATGCGAAGCCTGTTTGGCCAATGAAAGTGTTGGACATGTACGATCATCCATCGCGATTTCCATTGGCGCTGTGCCTAATTTATCTTCCAACATATTAAATGCATTTATTTCAAATTTTTCATTTTTTGCTGAGGCGAGTGTTGAACTCGGCTCATGAAATATTCGTCTTCGTAAATTTCATGAGCTAAGAATAGCGCGGTATTGCCTGTTCTATTGGCACGTTAAGGTTTGATGAAACTATACCGAGGAGCATTTCGTTGAACTGTCTAGTTTCAAATAACTTTCGGTTGATTATGAATAACATAACATGCAGTGATGGAAATGATTGCTTTATTGTTGCGGCACTTGTAATTACAGCAAGCTACGGAGACCATTTTAAGCTCATCTGAGGTAAATGAAAGTTCTTATAACTTATAAGTTGAAAATCCGACGCTCATTTTGTGTTGTACAGTATTAGCCGTATTATTTCGGCTAATTAATATTATCTTTATTCTAATAATGATTATGGCTGTCTAATCTAATAAATTATATTTATTATGAAAACCAAATGCGTTGTGTGATATCACAGGATGTCAATATGTACCTACCATTACGTTTAAGCATCTCTCTCACGACTTCGTTTAAGTAGAAACCAAATGAAGACTTATTTTTGTAAATTATAGATCATAAGGCGTATTTCTGAAGCTGGTGGCTTTCTTTCTTTCTCTAGTAGAGTTTTTTCCTCCACGAATAATGGTGGCGATGTGGTGGTGCTGGTAGTTTTAGAGTGGGTAGCTTTTACTGTTTTTTGTTGAATTTTATTTTCTTGAGTTTGTGGGTAGGGGAACAAAGTAAAGGTTACAGCGGAGCAAGTAGTTGTAACAATCGTTATTTTGAACAGAAATATGTCTGATGCTATTTTGTGTTAAAATATCGATACTTATCGTGGTCACCATGCGTTTGTACGTTAGTTTGGTAATCGTGTAAATAGTAAGTGTTCACTTAGCTCCCAAGTGTAATTGAAGCTTACCCAAACCCTACGAGAAATTAAAACCTTGCCATACGCTCATCATATCAGCGATCACCTGATGGACTCCCTGAAGTACTACCGCACGAGCTCTGAGATAATATTCGTGTATGAACTCTACTGAGAAATACTTTGGTGACGGATTAGTTTGCTATTGCCTTTCCTGGTTGCCGTTTCTGTGAAGTTTTCGCTTTACTTGATAACATACGTTCTCTCTCAGCGGCTGCCAGAGCTCTGTAGCTCTGAACCCCACGGTGTGATGTCCCTAGTGAGCCCTTATTCTCGGAGTCATCAGCTTCTACTGATTACTTAGTATCCGGTGCGGCCGGTGTTTGTGCGTGCAGTGTTACAGCTTCGCTGTTTTTTGGTGCCCTCGGATGTCGACGCATTGAACGTCGTTCCCTTGTGTCCGCCTGCACGCAGTAAGCGCTAGCGACGCTATCAGTTCTTGCAGGTCCCATGCAATGCAGATTCAGTTATTTGCTGTACAAATGAACTTTTGTTTTTATTATCGTAAAATAGCTCGTTTTGGGTGTGTCTTTGTGAATGTTTGTTGAGCGAGTGTTACCTGGGGCCGATCGCTTCACTACTGTAGAATAATATAAAAAAGCTCAAATAGATTATATACCTTTTTCCTGCTCTTATTTTTTTACTCTAATTTTATCTTCTAAAAGAGTTAACATGACTGTCAGTGTAGTTTCTTTTTCTCTTTCAATGCTTGATTCTGGTTCGTACGCTAGCAATTCTTGCACTCATTACCAGGTACGGTAATCTAGCTCGTGTGTGGCGGTTGGTGCTCATTGGGGGTTGATGGGGTTTCACAGCTGTCATGTTTAAACTGTTCTAACTTTCTGCGTGGGTGTGTGTTCTTGGGATTCCTTGGCGATGCTTCTAGCTACGAACTACAGATTTGGGGTCGTATTCCTAGGTACCAATCACGAAATCAGTGAAGTTCGTCTCGCAACTCTGTAATGGGTTTGGTTTTGTGGTTTGGTCAACATCGGTTTTTTGCACTTATTTTCTTCGTTCTTTCGAAATCGGTGCGGCTGGTTTTTCTTACATGATTTACCGTTGGCAATCTTTTATTTTTTGTTTTCTGAGCAGCTTGCTGCTGCTTTTGGCAGTTACCATGTTGGTCATCACACTGTTACTCTACTAATACTAACCGAGTTGATGTGTTGGTGGCACTTTCTTTAGTTTGAAAAACATCGCCGAACTATGAGGAATCAGTAAAACGGAACACGTTGAATTTTTTTTAAATTTGAGGAATTTACGAGTATTAGTTATTTTTGTTACTCGGTACCTATTCGTAAGTTCAAACAATTACTTAACTTTACATACACCAGTCATTTTTTTCCTCTCTTTGACGCTGCATATCTCTGACATTTCTCGGAAGCTGCGCCGGTCCTAGAAACCTGCTAGGTGTCGTTCAGTTATCTCAGTCACAGCTGTTCGTTCTGAGAACTCAATCTGTTGTTGCGGCCTGCAGCGCTTGTAGCGTAGCACCGACTTAGTGGTTTTATTCCTTTCAATTTCGTCTTAGTTTTGGTGTTTGCTGGGGCGCAGGTTAGAATGAGTGTATGTACAACAGGTAATGTCTAAGGCTCTAACTTGTAAGACGCTTTAGTAATACGATTTAGTATTTGTATTTGTCTCGTTGTACCCGAAATGATATATATTAGACGTTGGAAGTGCGTGTGTATCTATTAAAGGATATGGCAGTGAACTCGCTTTTTATCAAAGTCAGCTACCGAGTACATGTGTTGCTCCTGAATGTGCGTAAGAGTAAACTTGAGACTGCAATATTTATCGATATCGAATCCTAACTAAGTAGCCGTCGTCGTTTTTGCCTATATTTGTGGGCTCCTCACAACTTAGGAATTTATACCCGATCATTAGTTCATTCGTTCAATGAGCTTTTCATATTTCTGTGGACGAAGAGCGAAGCGCTGAATCTGAGCTTTTGACTTGTGTGCCAGTGATTTGTGCTAGATGTTGCCATTCATTGCAGAGTGAAACTGGACTTCGACATCACTGTAAGTTGTCTTATTCTCTTGACCTCAGCCTCTTTCGCTATCTTGGGCTCTTGACGTTACGCAACTCTCGTATAAACAAAGTGGCATGTGTAGCAAGTTTTTTTCTAGTAATAGCTCATTTTCCATACTTCCGAGACTCCATTGTCTCTGCCCAGCTTCGCGTTGTGCGATTTTGAGTCAAAGCGCGGAATATCTGGTGAAGTCCAATAATTATAGTTCATTGTCATTCCATTGCTGTGCTGTTTTAAACGCTGTCTGTGGTTCCCTAGCTTTTGTGCGTGCCCTGCTTCACGTTTACCCCTCGTCTCCGCACTAGAACCATTCATATCAGTAGGCAAACCTCTTGACTCGTATATCCGGTGTATTATCTCGTCTCTCTACTGTCGGTCGGTGATAAATTTTAGTTTCTCTGTAATTGCAATGTGCAGCTTGTTAGTCGCCAAAATTTTTCTTCTGTTGTGTTGTTTCTTTATTTCTGATCAGTTGAGCTACATTCTGTTTCATTCAACCCTGGGCAAACTATCTTTTTGCTTGGTTCCGTCTTTTTTCGATTCTTCTTAGATGCATCTCATGTTTTCTTCGTGTTTTTTCGTGTGTGTCTGATATTATGAAAGTTTATTTTCTGATCCTTCAAAGCCTTGTAGGGAGTTTACTTCATGATTTTCCGTCCCACTAAACGTGCGTGTTTTAGGCTACTGCGTGTGTATTGAAAATCTCTTGATTAGTATTTTTCCCGACCATTTACGTCTGTTTTAAACTTCGAAGTATGCACCGTTTCACCAGCATTTTACTGACGATTTCTTCTAATTACCAGCGCGTTCGAGATGGATTTTGATGTGGACGCGCGTTAAAATAAATGATCATCTTAATGTTTCCACCTTTAGTTTTTCTTTGCATTCTCATAGTTTTCGACTGTTAAGTAAAGAGAGTGTGTTTTATTTTCGTAGAAAACCAAGACTCTAAAACTCGTCTGTAATTGTCGTTTCATGTCATGTTGGGTACATTGGTATAAATAGCAAAGTGTGCTCGAATGAAACTCGGTGTTTCTTCAAAATATGGTAACGATGACGCGAGTTCCCCTGCACCCGAAACGTCTGAGACAGGACTGAGCGATGAAGAGAAGTTATATGCCCAGTTGCCCTGTCTGTAACAGGGACTGATCCGAAGGTGGCTCGAAGCCGGTGATTACCGAGGTCCTCCAAGTTTTGTAAAAACTAGAGAGCTGATGTAGGTCACCGGCCAGCTGTCGTCTCCGAGTTTTTGTTTGATAAATTTGAACGAGAAATAGAATAATGTAAAACAGCACTACCATGGGTGCAGCTCTTCACTACAACCGTAGATATATTCCAGGATAATTAGTTCTGAGGTCAGATGCTTTTATAAAAAAAAACTTATATATCGACGAGACTTTAGCAGGGGCAGGCGTTGATTTTCCCTTGGCTGCCCTGATGAAGAGTTCAGAGGAAAGGTACAGGCGCTTTTCAGAATCGCCCCCATAAGCTCAGTTGTTTCAACGCATTGGTAGGTTATACACTTGTGCCTTTTTATTTCGCCGTGTTTCTATCTACTGAGCTGAGCAGTGGCATGTTCTTCATGCCATGTGTCGTGGAAGTGTGCGTTCTTGATGCATCATCAACTTGAGATATTGACTCTCTGGTAACTGTTTTTCGTGTTAAGAAAAACGCTTTTTTAGTGGCCTAACAGCTTAGCACGGAACTTTCAACCTCCCGCCGTTCTTTTATTTTAGCGAGTGCGCGTCAACCTCAGAATGACGTAAGTGCACTGCATATTGTATTCTTGTCTCCGGTAACAATTATCGTCTTGTACGGTGTAATGATCTGTTCAATGTTCTTGTCAACATTTCTAGTTAAGAGTCAGACCTTGAGGGCGTTCACCTCATAGTTTCTTTTAATATTTTGCGAAAATTTCTTTACGGTGACGTCACAAACTGTCCGATTTTAAAATTTTTCTTTTGTCGTAATTTGATGGACGAAAATGTGTCTAGATTTCGTGTCTTGTGATTTACTTCTTTAGTGTTGCCATGTGCATTTCAGTTCTTAGGAAACAAATAAATTCGCTAAATGAACCATTTTTTGTATTTTCCCATGATTCTTACAGTTGTAAGTGCCACTTTGATTATTCAGCATTTTGAACCTCTTTGAATTTCTACGTTCTATCCGAATTCATCGCATAGAACACAAATTTTAGTGAATGAATTGGTGACCACTTAAGGGGACCGCCTACTGTAAATACTTGTAAATTATCAATTTTCTGTTGTTTAATTGATTTTATAGAGAATTTTCTTCTGAATCTATAGGCCTATTTGACATTCATGTTCGTACATCGGGTTTTCTCCTAGACGGGGGAGAAGGCGCGCACTTGTGCAACCTCAACGTGAGTCTATCGCTTGGTTTCCACCTTTATTACGTCTCAGTTTTGAGCGTTCGCATGCGGAAATTAACAGGACAGCTTACCAGTGGCCTTGCTCAAACTGCTTTCGTACTCAAAACATTCTAACATTATAAATGTGTGTTTGTTTTGACATTGACTTCTGGGAGTCGTCAGCTGATTATGTCTGTCGTGAAAATTCTACTTTTCGTCGTTTGAAATGCTACTCTTCCCACAGTTTAGGAGTTACAGGAACCAATATATCGATCTATAGGGTTTAAAAAGAGCTATGGAACGACTGCAATTGATTTTTAACCCTTTCACTTTCCATTCATTTTATTTTTAATGAATTTGAAACTGATGGCGTACATTATTTTTAAGTATAGGATACTTGAAAAAATAGTTTGAAATTCCCACGTCCATAGGTTGGCTTATAGGCCTATAAATAATCTGGGAAATGTTGTTCCAGAGACGTCCTCAAAACACGCGTCAGAAATAAAAATGATCATAAAACAACCACAATTCATAGTAATCAATGCAGTCTCCAGTAACACATACAGCACACACTATCAACATATTTTCACAGTACGTGACCGTTATTTTGGTTCGAAGAGTAAACATTAGCCTATTTAGTTGACAGACGCCCCAGTACTGACTTGTCATGTTTCGAAAAGTTGCCAGATGCAACTAGAATTTGTAGACGGGATTCAATTTCATGTTACTAGAATTGCACGACCATAATTTTTTTTAAAAAGCTTTGGGACACATTCGCCCAACGGTAGCGAAAGGGTTAAAGTTTGATTCAGATTGAAAATTATACGAGAAATAATCGAGCATAATACAAAAATAGCGCCATTTTCTAGGAAAAAATTCCTAAAATTCAGCGAATCAAGAAACGATTTCAGTGTTGCTTTAAACAATACATTTAAAAATCTGAAAAACGTGTTGCCGGTTCTGTTACTTTGAAATTGTAAGATGCTTTTATTCCAATTAAGTCTGATACATATCTTGTACCTTGGTTTTTCAAATGCCTTATAACCAGGGCTGTGACATTATGCATCTTACATAAATGCAAATGCAAATTTATTATCTCAAAATGCATATGCACCATTAATGTATACATAGTGTCCAAACATTTATTTATATGCATTTACGGATAATATTAATCGGGTTTGACATGCAACTCTAGTGTGGTGCAGAAATTACAAAAATAATACCTACCCTTCATTTTATAGGGATTATAACTTGTAACAAGAGTGTATTGGAGTTTAAATTCATTGGGTATGCTGAGTTGGTGAGGGCGCTATGGTCGTGCAGTGCAATTATGAATGACTGCCGAACTTTGTGCCGGTCGGGGTGCAACCAGATGCTCAGTCGTAGTCTGCTGCCGACCTCTAATGTCTATGCGTCCCGTGGTGGAGTAAAATTATAATTTGTCTCGTTTTTCAGACGCTTGCGATCATTTGCTTGAACAGTATACTCTATTTCGTGTGTTGGTAATTAAGCCAGCAACTTCCAAGACAACGTCTCAAAGAATCGAGAGATACGTACAGGAATTTAAAAATGTTACTGACATTGGTGGTAAATTATTTTGCAAGTCTTGTAATATAAAGGTAAAGTCTAAGTTTATATAAAATTGTTTGCATGGTTTCAAAGGTCCCATAAACGTAATAAATTTGATTGTTGCATATAATAGATTATGTTGTGTGCTGCGTAGCAACGCTCGTACACCCTGACGAGCCAAGAGTTGTGAGCGAATGATAGCTACTCTTTGCACCAGCCACCCCCGCGAGGGGACACGGATTTGGTAACTGGATGGGGATGATAGAGTGAAGGTTGCTGACAGCTTTGGTGGTATTCTTTTTGTTTCTATGTCGAATTTCAACGAAGAAATCAATTATTACCGATCAGTCCTGTGAAAATCCAACCCTCCTTCGACTTAGACAGTAAGAAAGTAAAAGTGCTAATAACGGTGGCAGGTTACTTCGATATCCTTAGTTTTTTGTATTCTTCAAAGGCTTGCCTCATATTAAATGCTTCCAAAAGTAATGATTGTGGCGTATGAAATTAAGTTAATGCAATCTGACGTAAGAAGTTCAGTAAATATGAGTAGGTACAATTAGCTTGATTCAATATTGACACGTGGCACCGAAATGCGCAATAGTTTTGTCTTCATTGTAAAGTTACTGTTCATTAATGCGAAATTTAATATAAAATATGTTTCATTACTGAAAAGAAACCTGAACAACTATTGCAACATTGATGTTTGACCTTAAATCTATATTTTTAAACGAATATTTTGATAACCATGATATTGAGTTTAGGAGACCTTAAACGTGACTGGTAAGTACGGCATAATTCTTAACAGAACTTTTCTCTCAGATATCGACACAGCGTGTATCACAAGTGACCCAGATTTAGAGACCGCTCGCGACAGAAATAAAAAAAGTAGGCTGCGGTTGGCCTGCTGCCCGAAGAGCCTGGAAGCCCTGAAAGTGTCGACATTAACCCTGAAGAATCTGAGAGTCAAAACTCTGACCATATTGCTCAAAAAAATTCAACAATGACCTATGTGAAGCATTTTTAGCAGCGGACATACTTTTCAACAAATTGAGCAATGTAATACTCAAGGAGTTTTTAAAAAACTACACAGGATAGGTCATCCCAGACCAGTCAACCACCCGAAAGTTTTATGTGCAGCGCGTGTATGATGATAAAACGAAAGCGTTTAAGGGAGAAGGCAGGACTGAAAGTATGGGCATCTCTAGATGAAACTGATATAGACCAACGACACGTTGTCTGCTTCGTATTTGGCGTACTGGGAGTTTACGAAGAACGATGTAAAAGCTACTTGACTGATGTACAAATCTTAGACAGAGTGAACCATTCGACAATTTCTGCATTCTTCCACGATTCCTTGCAATTAATTTGGCCGCAGCAAGTAAACTATAATAACGTTCTGATAGTTACTACTGATGCTGCTTCTCATTTGAAGAAAGCTATTAATGCACTGCAAGTCACGTATCCTATAATGATACACATGACGTGTTTAGCATATGCGTTACACAGGGTTGCTGAGCTAGTTCGCTCTAATTACCCAAACATAAATGCTTTAATTTCATCGGTTAAGAATGTATTCGTGCGGTCACCCAACAGAATTGACACATTTAGAGACCTTTGCCCCAATACACCGCTTACTCCTTCTCCAGTCGTGACCAGATGGGGGGCACATGGATTGAAGGAAGCAGCTACATACTTGACAACTAACTTCGACAAAATCTGTGAAGTTATATCCACGTTTGACAGAAGTCAAGTTCAGAGCATTGAAGACTCTAATGCTCTGCTCCAGGATGTAGGAACACCAACCACATTAAGTTTCATCTTTGCAACATTCTCGATATTGCCAAGTCAATAAAAAAGTTGGAAGCTACAAGTCTTCCATTGTCTTCTACGATTGATACTATTGACAATGTTAAAGAAAACTTGGAAACATCACATAACTAGCAATTGCTAGACAAACTTGATGCAATAGAGAAGAATACTGGCTTCGCCTCACTGAAATATATTAATTCAGTATTGAAGGGCGATCCATCTATTGCTCTACCGGATGATTTTCCAAATGATCTGACCCCCGGCGATATGATTTGTTAAAAATATGCACCAGGTGTATCTTGTGAAGTTGAGAGAGTCTTTTCTATTAATAAAACTGTTTTAGCTGACAATAGGAGAAGTTTCACCTTTGAGAATTTGAAGTACCATGTGGTAGTCAAATGTAACTCGTAAAGTAGATGACATTATACTCATTGTTGATGTTAATTAGCCTATCTTCTATTGCCAACATTATACGAGCCATAATAAGATTGTAACTACATTTTCATATTTCACCGTAAATAGGTCTTATTTGCATGTGTTTGTTCACACGTTTTGTTTTGTTCATACATATATGTTATTACTTATTATAATTAGTAAGTAATTTTGTTTCCCTTGAGTCCTCTATTTCTCCCCAATTCCTCTATACAGTGGAGAGTTTATAGGTTAGTGATCTATACAGTGCATAGTTATAGCCAATAGAGCGGACGAATGCTGAGTTTCTCCTTTACATCTAATCAATTGAAGGAATTCACTTAGAATTTGTTTAAAAGAATTGAAATACATGCAAATGTGCATAGTACTAAATGCATATTTGCATATTCACAAATGCATATTTGCATGAAATAAATGCATGTTTACATAACGTAAGTGCATATAATGCATATTCATAGCTGCATATAATGCATATTTATAATTGCATAATGTCACAGCCCTGCTTATAACTAACACTAGGACGCAATGACGGGGTACCCATTTCCGAGACCCACCTGGGTAGAGTGGGGAATTGTGGTGGAGTTCTTCCTTTTCCCATTGGGGTGAATCACTGAGCGGCACTGCCGGGATTCGAACTGTCGACACCTCCCCGTAAACAGCGCGCGCTTTTAACCACTCGGCCACGGTGACCACGGTGTAGAAATAGCATTTTCCATAATGCTAATTTTTTCACTTTTTACATTGAAATTTTTTGATAATACTACAAAAACACACGAATCAAAAAAGAATCGTTGCATCATTTCACACCAATGGTAAAAATTGCAGAAAATTCCGTCGATAAAATAACAGCAGGCCGCAGCCGAGACGGTTCATGAAACGGTTTGTAAAAGTACAGAAATTTCTTGAGATTCCTTCCCGACTCGCGCGCTGTCAAAACACAAAAGTTCATAAACTTCATTCACTTGTAACTTTCGAAATAATGCACATATCGAGTTCAAATTACTCTCACAAGAAAGAATGAAACATTATTAAGAGAAAATCGTACATGCCAAAATTCCTTAGCATTTACAGACAACAGGGAGCGAAGTTCCCGTAACCCTT
>JACJUY010000804.1:154993-181958 GCA_014220935.1 Platorchestia sp. MABIK
CAGGCACAAAATTAATTTCCTCGGTGTATAAAGATATTCACTTGGAGATATTCACGTGAGACCGAACTAAAAGTGCGTCTGAAGGTTGATGCCTAACCTCAACACCTCATCTGAGTTTGGAGATATTGTGTTATTCGAATTTTGAGGTTTCACGGACGACCAATGCCAAACTGATTAGTAAATTTATATAATTTTTTTAAATTGGAGCGGCATTCAGCTCTTTCTTATCCAGTGGAACTAAGTTGCGAGAAAGCAATTAAAGATGTTCGTTTAAGGGTTCGCAGATTACTTCGGCTGTTTCCCCAAGCATACAGGGAGCTACACAGTTAGGTCCTGTGTATTCATACGGGTTCAGGCGACGAAGCTCTTTTCCTACCTAATTCAGTGTTTAGGGCAGCGTTGCAGACTAACGAAAGCGGTCATGTCCAATTTGCATCATGTGGAAGAATTCACCATAAATGCTATTCAAAATGAAAATTTCAGATTAGAATTTATAGCACTCTTAAGTCTTAATAGTAGAAGTGTGCACACGAGAAAAATTCTCCTCATAGCGAGACGCAAGAGAGACGTACAACTTCCTTCACAAAAATACGCACACATGACGTAAAACTACTTTTATGATAATGTAAAAGTATGGCAGAGCTCTTTTTACAATAATGCGGAAGCATGAGTCTGTGGCTTCGTAATAGCACTCATGCTTGACACAGAATGGATGTCTACTCATTTTCTTTCTATTTCTGATTCGCTGCATCGTTCGTTTCCTGTGGCGGGAGACAACGGTAAATTTCCCTAAGATTATCAGAAAAGCTGCTGCTGTTCATAGGAGTGGTTGTGCATGTAGGAGTCCATTTGCAGGCCTAGAGTGCAGTAGTTCACTTCACTCACTAGGCGGCGCTCACATGGAGTACTTCTAAACGAATTATATTTTCCGTAGCACTGATAACTCAATCTCAAGGAAAGGTGAAAGTCTGTAAGAGTGAGGAGAGTCATATCTTCAACCTTCTGATTCATCTTAATTTTTGTGAAACACCCAAATTACGTTAACGAATCCAATTGCAAAGGGATTTGTCTGGTTTACAAGCAAAATACGAACAAAGGGCTTCGCCATGGAGGAGATCCTCCCATTGAACTTGTGCGCATATAATCGACGCATCGTCGACCAGGAGGCTGGACCCGACACAAAGGTATATTTTATTTGTCATTTTATGTACATTAAGCATGACATCTTTGTTTTCCATTTTAGTTTTATGTATATTTTCTCATAGAAGCGGTGCCAAACGTCTGATATTCAGAAAACTTAATCACAGCATAACGTCTTGTCTCTTTATGAATTAGTGAAATGTTGCAGTGTTGATTCAACCTAGTTGAGCTATTAACTAAACTTTGGAATACGGCTTACACAAAAACCCCTTTATTTGAATCTTAAAGTTAACATTGTCTATAGAAAATGTTCCAGTCAACTATCATGATATGGTCAACCATACACGCACCCTGGTTGCTCTTAAACATCTTGGACTATTTAAATGTTATCTGCTTTTGTATCTTGAATTGCTGTTCAGTTTCCTTTGAAATGTTTTTGGGTACTGTATTTTGATCTTTTAATTTTCAGCAAAATTACAAATTTTTCTAATGCAAAAATCTGGAAAATGCAGCTTAAAACAAAAATCAGGCAAATTTTAGGTCATGGGTGTAAGTCGTTTTGAGAATTTTTCACAAAATCTTTCTGATCAAAATTATGCTCAGAATGAAATTAACTGCTGGCTTTTTGAAATGAAATATTTATTCATGTTTACATCTCCCTCGAAGTTGAATTCATTTGCTATGATTAACGTACGTTTTCGTCAAAGGGATCAAATGAACTTTATCAGACGATGTTTTCCCGAGACAATGCGTGCGGCACCTGAGTTAAAACGCGGCGCAAGAGCTCGCATTGCCAAATTTACTTCAGAAAACGTTAATCAATCATTTGTTATGACTCTTCAATAATAATATGTCACTAGGCTTGAAACTTCATAAATAACATTGGAGTCAAACCTGTTCCACCGTGCGTCTATAACATCTTGTGACGACAGCTCTATTGAATTTAGAGGTGCGTGCACTGTATCTTCGCATTCTTGAGACTTAAAAAAATTACCACTTTGCAGCCCAATATAAAAGAATGAACACTGTATAGGAATTGTTTGCGTGAAACATTCAACATCGGAGTCACTTGCTATCGTACTAAAATCGAGATTATGGAGTTATACCGTAACAGTGCTATCTTTGACTTCTTACATAAATAGATACTGGGCCAAGTTTTTGAATTCAAAAAAAAATAAAAGAAATAATAATACTGTGATTGTGCCTGTGATTATGTATGCGTGTATTTATGTAATTCAAAAATGAAATTCAAAAAAGCCATGCAAGTCAAAGGAATTCGTTAACAGTTCTGGTTCGAGCAAAATTTGATTTACTGGGATTCAACACACGGCTGTAGTAGGATCATTTAAACAATTTTCGTTGAGAGAAAAAAAAAGTTTCTCAAAAGCTGTACGCAGAATAAAAGTTTATGCAGTTATAACATGTTTATCTCATTTATTTGACAGTTAAAGCTTGTAAGCCTGAAAAAATTCTATCAATTTCGTGTTACACGGTAGAGGAATGTCGTGCACCTGACGCAGAAAGACCAACACTCACGTAGCTCTGTTGAACTCTGAAGGAATTAGTCTTCCGCTCAAGTTGATTTATAAGGAAGAGTATTAAAAATTTAGTTTTAGAAAATAAATGTACAATATTGTAAGAAAACATATTCGATAATTCCTTTGAATTACGGTTAAGCTGTAAAATTGCCCCAACTTCGGTGGATTTCTTTCTTCTTCCGAACTGTATATTTTCTCCAGTGTAGGTAGAGAAGCTCGGGTCAACGGAATGGTAAATTTTCTATATAAGGTGGATAAAATCGCTGGGAAAAATTCAGGAAGAATTACCACATGAAAGTCTTATCTTCCTTTCACGTTAACCAGACACACTTCACCTGTGTCTCACCGAAGAAATAGGGGCGAATCTGAAATTATAGAGAATTACGAAAAAATATTAGTACTGGTGTGGTGGAGAGATAAAGAGTATATAAGGTGCGAACAAAGTTACTGGGTGAGCAAAATACTAAATATTTTCTGTTTGATAAAAAAGCAAAATGAATAGTAACACTTAATATTGGCTATTCTTCAATATAGATCTCTCTAGCGCGAATCCTTAGCTTTTACCTGCTACGAAAACAATTCGCCGCAGTACACACTATATCTTTATAAACTCACTGACATGGCTTTAATAGGGAACGATGCAGGGTTCCAATTGTTTAGGAGAAAGCGCAAACTTGAACCTCTAGAAAGGACCATATAGATAGTCTATTAGGTTGATATAAGAAGATTAGAAACTGCATTTCATTAACCAAAACTTTTGGAATATGGTCTTGACACCACTGTGACTTCCTCTTTGGCGCGAATAAGGGTACACATTGTCTTGTTGGAAAATGAACATCTTGTTTTCATTGTGCTTCCTAGCTTCCTTCAGCACAAAAGTCAAAATTTGTTCGAAAAATGAATTTTTTTCACTTTCGTACCTTGTTGACCAATAATGAAAGTCTTCTAAGTTTTAGAAATAGCAGAACACGCCTGTCGAGAATTTTTTTTGTCTCTGGAAACTTTTTTGGGTATTCGGGAGTCTGCATTGGACTATTCCGTCACTCTGTCGTTTTCGGGGCTGAATCTTTTCTTAATAGTGAAAGTTTTTGACCTGATATAATTTGAGCTCATTTGCGGGCGTCTTCTCTTTGAACATGTGAAGCATCTTAACTCTAGCCAGTTACTTATTTTTTGTCCGTGAGTAATTGACGCATTAGAATCTCAAACGGAGGCAACATTAAGTTTTTTCGCCATGCTTTTTATGGTCCACACTCATCTCCCTCGCTAGCTTCCTCATTAACCTCATCGGTTTTTGTCTGACTCTTAGCTCTGAACGCTTTAATAAGCGTAGAGACATGTGAGAAGTTCGAGGGGCCACCACTTTGAGCCCAACCTTCAGGAGTTTCAAGCTTTTGACGACGCAGAATGTGATGAGATGTAGTTTTTGGTATTTTCAGCAATGTTACCATCTCGGCACTTTATATCTTACTTGCCCGAAGTAACTCAGTTACTCAAGTAACAGCTGCAAATGTCCATGCAAAACAGTCCCTTCTCTTCCTTCTTTTGAGATCGCTTTTCTTGTGGTTAGAGAGTCTTAAGCAAATTAATGTTAAGGTAATAGCTTACAGGCGACGAGTAGGAACGGGCGAACCGAGCGGTCAAGCAACATAATGTGCATTTAGTATATGCGTAGGGAACTCACTTGAATATTCTCAAATTTCAAGAACATATTCGACTCACGTAAAACAAGTGTTTTTAGAATGCCAACATTATTGTTTTATGATTGGCAGTCCATAAACTTGTAGTAGGTTTTCTCTGACTTTAATTTTACCATCAGTTATCTTTTCTATCTGTGAGCACTTTATATAGTTGATTGTTCCAATTAACGTCAAAAATCAATCAGCCTTTAAAACTTCGAAAATTGAATTATGAAAGGTTTAAAGGTATCGATGAAGTACTAATGATAATTTGCCTGAAAAATATGACAAAATAAACGTTTCTCAAAATGTACAAAATTTTGCCTGAATGAGGAAGTGATGGTAGCGACAGAGTTTAAATTTAGTGAAGATTTTAGTCTGAACTCTGTAAAATGACTCAGATTTCTAAAAACATTTTACTGTGACAACTTGATGCGGGCCGACCGAATTAATTAGGCGCGACTTTTACTTCCAAGCAAGCAACACAAAATTATACGAGTGTGTTATAGACTCTACAGAATACAATACCATCGCTGCATATTGCAATCAGACGAAATATTTTTTTAAAATTTGAAATAATACAGATAAGGTGAATAATTTTAAACTTTACTAAAATACTTTATTACTTTTCAAACATCAGCTCGTTACATTTTGAATCAAATAATTTTGTTCGCTTCTAAACAAAAAGGATCTGCTAAATTCAAAAGGTGAGAATTCATTTATTATTTTTCTATACGGTAGACTGTGCTAAATTGTGAAAAGGAAATACTTCTCCTTCGAAAATAATTAGCCAAGATGAAAAAACTGTTCATAATTTTGTTAAGAATTCCAGAGCAAAACAAGCTGGCTTTCAGCGCTAGTTTTTCAGTCGTATAAATCTTGGAATGGAGATTTTTTTTATTGTCGGGATCTTTTAATGTCGGAGTCACTATCATCCTTCTCACATTAATGAACAGATTGTTGTTGCGTCATTTTTCGGTGCAAGCAGAAGCTGTCGAGCCAAGCGACGTCAGCGCACGATAAGATGCTGTAATGCGACTCTTGGCCTTAACGACCTTTCCGGTACGAAGCGTCGGTGCAGACGCTGCGAACGTAACAATGGTACAACATGTCGTTTTTCTAAAAAAGATAACAAGGCATTCAACTTTAGATGAACCAAATTTACACGTGAGATTATATCTTCAGAAGCAACTGTTCCGCTTTAAATTGTATAAAAACTTGTATTAAGAGGAGGAATATAGCGGTCAGGCTGCTTTGCTTAAGGATAGTGATGCATTTAACACTTTATATATACTCCACACATAAAAAATTCGCTATTTTCTATTACCTGTTATTTATAAAACTCGCGAGGAAAGACTTCAGCTTCAAGTGTACTGGATGCGACCAAGGATATATGTTCATCTGCTTCCCTGGGCTCAACATTTTTGACGTGAATTTATTACTACATTGCTGTAAATCCAAGTAATACAGATATTTCAAATTCAAAAAGCCAATCAGAATACTCATTATTTTTAATTAGATTTAGTGCCCGTCGAATTACATTCAGTGCCTGTTAAAATTAGCTGTTACTCTTGAACGGAGCTTAGATATGTTAGTCTTGGATTTTAATTTATTGAATACTTGTGTATAATGAATGTAGGTGACTTTACATAGTGAAACGAGTTATGACAGATTTAATATCAGTTATCAGCAGGAAGTTTTGGTATATTAACAGAAAACGTTTTTACTCAAATTCACTCATTAGGAGTCAATGCGTTTAAAAAATGCCGTTAAAAAGGATTCCCTCGCAATGTAACACATTAAGAATCCCGGGAATCCCCCACATTAGAAGAGCCACCTGTATTTTGTTTACCCTAAACTTCCCTTAATTGAATTGTGGACGAGAAATCCAACGCTAACGAATCTGCCTCGGAATGGGAAGAAACCATTTTTCAAGATATATTTATAAAATTACCGTAGATGACGCTTTTAAACAATGTTTCGCAATGACAGATCTTCTTCCAAGCCTCAAAGGTATGAGCAGCCGTACAAATAAAATCTATAGCATTACAAACTTCAAGGATTCTCTGTACTGAGAGTAGAATCAAAGTAACTAGTTCATTCCAACGTCGTACAATATTTTTATGGATGCAACTCAAAAACATATTATCAGTGTTAAGAGATCAAAGTTTGCGTTCGAGAATATTTTATGTAATACTGGAAGATAGTTCAAATGAACTAGTTAAGGATATTAAATCCTAAATTTCTTCAGCGCAGAATAGACAGGCATGTGTTGTTGAATTGGTGATTAGTTCTTTTCACCTTCAATGAATTCCTTTCTCCTTCGTAGTGAGAGTAAAAAAGTGCAAAACGAAGAATGCTATAAAAATCTCCACTGTATATTTGCATTGAATTCTGGAAATATTAAAGCTTCGTTTTTTGTTAAGTGTTCTAGTAGATACAAAACGCCATGTGCTGCTTCTGATTACAAATGTCAAAGACAAGTTCATGTATAAATTACACACGCAGGTGTGTACTTAAAGATTAGGAATATTCACACTGTCTGATTTTCTGTGCATAATTTCTAGTTTGCTCATGAAATATGAGTAGCTGAGACATTTGCCGGACATCCAAGGGACTAGGTAGTTCTAAGCGAAAGTTTAATTTCAGATGTATGTTTGTGTCGCAGGCTTCCATGTATTTAAATCAATCTGTGCTTTAAACCCATCGAGGGTGAATCCCATTTGACGTAACTGGTCTGGAATTCTATACAAAAAGGGCACTCTTGTTTTCATGCTCAAGAAAGCTCTTGTAGTTCTGAAAAGTCACTGACTTGTTATTATTGCCAGCAACCATTTGGTGAGTCAACAAAATAATTTTCGAAATAGAAGTAAATTTTTCAAAAATTGAACGATTGGGGGGGGCTCCACGAAATGAGGGTACTGCTTTCGGAATTAGGGCGTGAACTTGAACTGCTTATAATTTCCTAATAATGACTCAACATGAGCTAAAAGGATCTAACTTAACCTTACGCATCCTAATCCTAACCTTAATTAATCAATTAAAACGTTTTATAGCGTATTTTTGACAAGGTAACGTCACTTGGGATGTCATCGTTACGTCAACTGGAGGTTTTATGTACAGTTTCTTCATTAGCTTATAACTTTTTTCTCGAGGAAATTTTTTGAACAAAAATTGATATCAAATCATTGCTTTAAAAACCTGATTAAAATTTAGAGAAATTGCTGAAAAACTTTTTATCAGTTATTTACTCAGAGTAAATATAAGGGTCTAAAAAATAGCCCCTCATTTTAAGCAGCCTTCTAACGCTGCAATACACGGATCGAAGAGCCTGCATTATGCATGTGGTATTATCATTTCATGCTTTTTTCCCATGGTTCATCTTCTCAATTCTGATGCTAACCTAAGGTTAAAGAAGCATATTCAATCTTTCACGAGGCAAGAAAACTGTCCTGAAAATTACCTAATAACATTGGAAGATAACATTAATAAACCGTAGAGTTTCCTCCAGTACGTTTTTGGGGTTAAGGACATCGCAGTCATTTGATTGAGACTTCAAAAATGACACCGAAGTCAAACCCGTTCTACTCGTATGTCTGCAGCATCTTGTGGTGTCAATAATAATACATTTGTAGTGTATTATGAGTATGATGTTATCACGATGTCGATGTGTCATATTTTCAATTGTTGAAATTTAAATAAATTTAATTATAACTAGATATTGTGATACCTAGAGTTAGCGTACATCTTGCGCCCAACACGGCCTTTTGTCAGGTTAAGGCCTGTATCCATTCGTTAAAACTATTATTCAAAAGATCAGATTGCATGCGAATAGTTTCTTCTTTCGATCTTTCCATTTTGTAGTGGGATGATACACAAAACAAATGAGATTAATATAAATAAATTAGAGTTAAAAACCGAAACTTTCTGCTATTATGTAACGTCCAGGTATCAAGCCTAAAGCCGCTTCTCACAGGGCATGAGGTGGACAATATTGGTCTAGGTTAATTAGGCTTGCCTATTTTGTTCTATAAGGACTGGCGCCCCAAAGGGAGATACTGCTATAGATTACCTCAGCCATAGATGAACATTCAGGACTTCTAACTTTCTTACCCCCTTTGCTGCTTTCATTTTCCAGTTGTCTTCCTTTTCTTTCTCCGTTCTACTTTTTCCTTCCTAACTTACCTTTTCTATGCGCAGGGTGTGGGAATGCACGCTGCGCACGTTTTCTATCGAGCCACCACTTTGAGCCCAACCTTCAAGAGTTTCAAGCTTTTGACGACGCAGAATGTGATGAGATGTAATTTTTGATATTTTCAGCAATGTTACCATCTCGGCACTTTATATCTTACTTGCCCGAAGTAACTCAGTTACTCAAGTAACAGCTGCAAATGTCTATGCAAAATGGTCCCTTCTCTTCCTTCTTTTGAGATCGCTTTTGTTGGGGTTAGAGAGTCTTGAGCAAATTAATGTTAAGGTAATAGTAATAATCGAGCTCACAGGCGACGAGTAGGAACGGGCGAGCAGAGCGGTCAAGCAACATAATGTGCATTTAGTTCATGCGTAGGGAACTCACTTGAATAGTCTCAAATTTCAAGAACTTATTCGACTTACGTAATAATGTTAAATTGTTCTATACGTGAAGTATTTTAAAAATCTCACTCATAACGAACGAGCAGGCGTCATAGAGCTTTGCTAAGTGGTGAGTCGCGTGATGGTAAGGGACTTCACGGAGCATTCCATCCTCGCACTCGAAAATAGGTAGTTTCTAGAGGTAGCTTCCTAATTTATGCAGTCGACTGTAAACAATTGTTTTTTTAAGCACGTATGCATTCTCTTGTAATATGAGATGGTGAACTCTCCTAACTTAAGCAATGTTATTTCAGCCATGGAAAGCTTGTGTGAGCCAATGACTTTTTTGCGCAGATTCTGATCACTGGCTATGCAGATCTGGCAGTGACACGGCCGCCGAATAATACCTTCACTCGGATGTGCTCTGGCCTGGTCCTTTTCTCAAAGGACCGCAGCCGACGAAACTTCTACATTCAAGTAATATACATGTTTCATTTCAGTAAATAATACCAGTCCTTTTCCGTTCTGCAAATATCTTGATTAGTCTGGAGCGTTTTTGATGTCAGGAAATGAAATAGCATATTTTACTAACTCTGTGAATTACTTCCATATTTTTCACGCAGGTAATTGATTTCTTCGAAGAGAAGCGAGTCTTAGACTTGAAGGTGAACTGCGCTCTCAGGTACGAAAGAAACCCCCAGTACCCTGCGGCGCACACCATTTCTGAAGAGGCGAGTCTGCTAAATATTCGCGAACGCCATTCAAATTAGGAAATTCCAAGTTGCGATTAGACTTGTTATCTCATAATGAATTTGAGCCATAGCAAAGTTAATTATGATTTCAATTAGGCAATGAGTTGCGTTATAGTTTTTCTTGAATTAGACATTTGGATAATTTTTTTCAAATGATTATATTTAAATTTTACAGCTTTTTCGTGATTTGATAATATATCGTCATCTGATATAGTACTTCAATTGTTGCCTCCAAAATTTATGTTTAGAGTGTGAAACACACGCCGCTTTATATTTAATTGGTATGACGAATGAAAAATATGGTCCCTATGATGTGAATCTCTTACGCTATATACATGGCTCTCTCGACTCAACATCGAACACAGCATTATCGATGTGGTGCTGTAAAGCAAAGAATAAGCATTATAAAATCTGTTTTGCGTTGTCGAAACTAAATAACATTTTCCCACAGAAAGCAAATTTTCTCAGCTCTATTTACATTGTCACGATTTTTATACAGTCTTTCGCCTGGTCAGGCAGTCGATATTTTTGGCTGAAAAATAAAAAGTAATAAGTAACTCACGGAAAGCTGCGAGAAGTGAGATTCATCAATTTAGTTAGTTGATTATCCGACTCACGATACATGCAACAGTCGCAGACACGATTCAAAGTGACGTGTGACACTGTGTATTACGATATTGAGAATAAAGAGCTGCTAATGCCCATGTAGTTAACTAAAACTTTCAATCTCGGATACGCGGACGGGATAGTTTATTATTCCCATTGCCAAGTCGACTTAGATCATGATGTAAAATCACCTGCATTTCTGCATTTGTAAAATATTAACCAAAATTCTCAGATTTTGGTTGGTCATAAGAAATTTTGTAAAATTAGTCAACAATGTTTTAGGAAGCTTTCAATTTACCTGAAGGTCCTGACAAAATTAAACCAATATTCCTCATAGAAATTGATTCAATCAACTGATCATGCCGAACTGCCAAAACAGCTGAATGTTTGTCCCTACTTGCAGTGAGAACTTCATGATGAAAATACAATTGATATAGGTTTGTTGACCAACTATACAATCCAGAATTTTGGCTTACAGATAAAAGATAAAGGTTTTATCCGGCTGTTTTTGGAGATGGAAAATTTGTAGTTCACATATATCATAATTTTTAGCAATGTTTTTGTTACAAGAACTTGTAAAAATGACCGAACTTTTATTCCACTTACTAAAGTTCTTGTTCTCTAGAAGCCAAACCATCTTTAGTTGAAGTAGATTGTTTCACTAAATAACGGAGCGTTTAATTTTAGGGAAACGGCCCCTCGCAAGCGACTGGACTTATCTTCAAAGATTCATTCAAGGCTGATCAGTTCTTCAGAGGCGTGACCGAGCGCATCGCTCAGCTCAGAACGAGTAAGTCTGGTTTACAGTGGCAGAGTTGGGATCAGAAGGTTGATTTATATAATTTAAAGCGTTAATTCATTAAGTTTACAAAAAACTGTACATTTATGATATTAAAGCTTGAACACACATTACAAACAAACCTGAAATTGTGAAAAACTGGAAACTTGGGGGAAACAAAATCGGACGATTCATTCTCGTAATCAGCACACTAATATTTATGGGGTATTAAATTCTTTTTCACTGGCTTTGATAGTATTGGAACAATCTATTCAATAATGCCCACATACACAACACTTATAGTTTAATGAATTGTAACCATGGATGATTTTTAAAGGATAAGCCCTTGAAAAGTTTTCCTAGCAGGAGATGTAGCCGGCAGTTACACACGGTGAAAGTTGCACTACATGGCATGTAAATTATTAATTTTTAAGAGACCTTGCAAGGCTAATAGTTTTTATGAAAAAGAAAATTCCTTCACTGACTCCACAGATAACTTATGCTACTTGTTTCATACAATGTGCACGAGAAAAATTGAGGAAAAATGAAGATAAGCTGTTCACTCGTGGAAGATCCAGCCTTGAAGAAAATGGGGAAAGGATCATTTGACTTTAGATTTGAAAGGGATCAATAAATTCTGATTCTAATATGGAATGACAACAGTAGTGTTGCGGTCGGAACTAATTTTGATAATGTTGAGCCACAATCAAATATCAACAGATGGCTACCTCGAGAAAGCAGAAGGGGTGCTGTCAAAAGACCACAAGTTGTAACCAATTACTCGAAGTAAATTTGTGGAGTTGACACTCATGACTGGATGATTTGAATGTATTTTATCTCCCTACGAGCAAAAGACGGTATTGGCCTATGGTGATTCGCTTCTTTGATATGGCAGTAACGGATGCGTGGATTCATCACAACCAAGTCAATGATAAGAAAAATTTCTTATCAATGAAGGATTTTCGCAGGTGTGTTTGCTTAGCTTACCTGAAGGAGGACTCCTGTACCCCTATCAGGATATACACTTAGTTCCTGTTAAACTAGATGACCTGTCAGTTGATGTCCTGTGTTTGATAAGTTAACACCCAACAGCAAATGTGAAGCAAATGAAGTCCGGATAGTTTTTAACACATGCAAAGAAACTGTCCCGTCAAGGGGAGACAACTATGTTATCTATGGAAATTAGCTCTCCCGAGCTGAAAGTTAAGTAGCTTTCTTTGGAGTTCAATTTGAAATCATTTTCTCGTTTTGTCATGGACTGAGTTCAAATATTAAATTACAGCTCACTGTTGTCCTTTTTTAGCACGTAGTACTTTCTTCTTCAACTTTTATCTTGTTTTATAAACTTCTTCCAATCTTGTTTCTATGCATCTGGTGTGGGAACACACCTTGTGCCTAGGTTTTCCGTTCTCTGAATTCCAAATAGTGTCGTCTTCTTTTCTTTCTTGAGAATTCATTTGATGTGGTTAGGAAGGCAAAAACTATCTGATAACAAAAATAGCAAAAAATCCTGGTGAAGTACTCGTAAATGAGAGCTTCGTTTTGCGTAAGCCCAAGTTACGCAGCATTCGCCGCCGTTGTAATCCTTCCAAAAATGAATGACGAGTTCAAGTTGTGTTGCGATGACGATGCTTATGATGAATTGTGGTGCCTCGCCCAGCATGGTTCGTTGAAGTAATATGTAGACTGCCACTATGGTAAATTGCCTTATTTCAGAAAAAGTGAATTTGAATTTTATATTTTTGCTTTTTTGTACTCTGATTTCAGGAATTTAAACTATCTTCGTTGATTCTAAGTGTCCAAGCCTAGTATTTATGGATATTAACGTTGTTAAAAATATTTTTGCCTGCGATTCACTGTCTTGTTTTAAGTTTCATTATAATAATATGAAAATTAAAAAAATAATTCTGTAATTTGGTTCAAAATACAATAATTGTCACTTGAGTGAAAATGTCGATTAATTTATACAAATTGAATTATATCAGCTACTTGCCGATATTGTCTGAAGACAGATCATCGTTTCCCAATTTCAACGGGGACTTTATTTCTATGTTGCATAATATCCTAAACGCCTATCAAAATTTGATCAGAACGCGATGCCAGAGTGAACCGAGTTGGCCCACCTCCAGTGGCTGTAGCGAACGCACCAGGAGGAGGACTCGGCGCGAGGAACCTCGCACTGGCGGAGGAGCAGCCTGCACCGTACGTATGTTCCAGCGCTGCATCTGGGGACATTTTCGAACAAAGTGTACCTTTATAATAAGGGCAGGAGTTATGCCTGCACAAGCTCTGCTTCAATGCTCTTGTACTCTTGTAAGTGAAAGCGTGTCTTAGTATTTTTGAGCTACAGCTCTTTCTTCAATTTATAAACTTGGTTGGAAAGTCGCACGGGGATGTTCTGTGCTAGAATCTTTAGGCCCGAGTGCTCATTTTTTATTTCGGACGCGAATCACCTTCAGTTTTCACTCTAGCCTTTTCGACAGATTGATTTCGACAACGTGTGGATGCACTGAACCACACATTTATTAGTCTTCGAAAAAGAGCAACCTGGTCTGCTTCAATTCTCACTGCGTTTTGCCTCCTAGAAAATGTTGCTGAATAATCATTTTTCACTCGAGTTGAAGGTAAATTAAGGAAAAGTACGGTTTCACAACTATTTACTTATTGTGATATTCATCGAACAAGCACGTAACACGGATGAGTATGGTTGTGCAACTTCGACGTGTTATAATGGTTTCTCTGCTGAAACTTTTCATCTTTTTTGTTCGCTGCTCCTTGTATAATGGAACTCAGCTATGTCAACCTCTGTGTTTCGTGCATGATTTCAGAAAATTCAGGGATAAGTAACGTTACCGATTGATTTTTTACAGTAGTTCATATTGTTTATACTACAGCTTGACCTGACTCTGCGGCTCTTGCTTTTTTTATTTTTGTGTGTAGGAAAAAGCTACAATCAAGAATGACATGATAAGAATTATTATTATGTAATTGCTATCATTTTATAAAAAAGTTCTAGAACTGAGCTTGGACAATACTCTGTGTGAATTACTGTTTATAAATTGGCTATTTGAAATAAGTATTTTGTTACAGGCGTGTGTTTGATTTATTTGAATTATTGGAACGTATTATTCTTTTACCCAGTTACTCGAATTATGCTCGAAACTTTCTCATTACGCTTGTGTGAGCTCATTTTTGCCATCGAATGAACTAATTTCTGCTCACTTTTCGAAATCTCTTGACTGTAATTTCAGGTTAGCACGAAAGGTATCGGAGCCCAACCCTAAGAAACATAGTTTCACTCAGAATAGGTTCGACAAAATACCCAACTTGGCACCTCCCAACCCTGACGAACTGTTCCCGGACGCAGGGAAATCCAACGGTATCTTCGTAAGGAACATAAAAACTCTCAAGAAACAAACAAATGACGGTAAGCGAGTGAGTAGAAGATCCGAGTTATAAACACTTCTATGCAGAATACTTGATGCCAAAAATGGTGTGTATCGTCTTCTCAAGGCCGAGAGTCGAGGTTTACTTGATTGGTCTCATCATTACAAGAGTGAAATTACCCTCCGAGCTGTTCTCACTCACTTGCTGTTCAAGTTGTGGTGTGTAAAACGAAGGTTTTTAAGACAAAGTAAGAGTTGATCTTTCTTGAATGTAAATGTCCGAGCTCGCGCTCAGTAATTTCTTCCTGAAGCGTCTGTTCACATGATCCCGTGACAACGCGGCACATTAATTTAATCAGGAACAAGGTATCACACTTCACATTCAAGCGAACCCAGGTTGGCAAGGAAAGTAAAAGAGCAGCAGCATCCGCTTAGCAGTGGGAAACTCTCTCCTGGTCTGCTGTCTTGCTTCATTTTATAAAGTCAAATATTTATTCTCCCTGAACGCAATGCAAATGTAAAATTTTCCCACCCATCATGAAATGAACCAATAACCAAATGAAAGAAATTATGTGTCTGTGAGCCCCTCAGACAATAGGCTTAGGTTATTTAGGCTACCTCACCTGATGAGAGGCGAAAAACTCGGTCAGTCTCAGATGCCTTATTAATTGTGGAACAAACTTCTCCAACGAGTAAAAATCTGGAATCAGTGGAAGAATTAAAGGTCAATGTAGCACATCATTTTGTGTTTCAAAAAGAGTAACTGTGCTGTAATACAGACTCACACAGTAGTAATGAAATACTTCCTTTCATTACTCTGCATTACTAAACTGCTGATCAAAACTTCTGCATGTATGCGTACGTGGCTTTATAATTTGGTTGAACGAGCGTATTATGCGTGTATGCAGGGTGTTTCAGAACAAAAGGTACAAAATTGCGCACCAAGTAGAAAATGGCCAAATAAACACCTTTTCTTCTATGAAATTGTCCGCAGATATTCGGGTTTTTAAATTGTTAGCTGTTTATTGTATTAAAGGAGGAAATTTGATGACACCTTTAATCGCAATTTCATTTGAATTTATTTCACAAAAATTGTTCAAAATGTGTTCCACCTACATCAATGCACTTTTCTGATCTTAGCCTTAACGACTGCCGGATATTTGGAAACACGTCTGGCATTTTAAAAATCTCACCAGCAGCCACTGCAATTCTGGCCATGAGATCTTCCTCAGATTCGATGGCTTTAGCTTTAACAAGGCTCTTCATGTGTCCTCAAGTAAAGAAATCGAGTGGAGTCATGTCAGAAGATCTAGAAAGCCATGCAATAGGACCATTTTGCCGTAAATTTAAAATAAAAATTTCGAGCAATAGCATCATTAAATTTCATCCTTTAAAACAATAAACAGTTAATACCTCAAAGACCTGATTTTTTTCGGGAAACTTCATAGAAGAAAAAGGATTTATTTGGCCATTTTCTACTTGGTGTGCAATTTTGTACCTCTTGTTCTGAAACACTCTGCATACAAAAGTTAGTGCCAAAACAAAAACTTTCATCTTCCTGCCGACTGCAACATTATTTGGATCAATTAGTAACTAGCGACTTTTAAACGTTTTTTCATTATGTTCTTAAACCCAGGCACCCTTATTTATAAACATTTCAGTAGTAAAAAGTGAATGAGAAACTTTGAGCGAAGGATGCAGCGAGACTTCTACTCTACCGGTTACTCAGTTTTGAAAGTTTTCGAAACTCCCTCAACTTTAAGTGTCTTTGTGCGCAATCTCTGCCTCACAAATGCACCAGGGGTTATCGATTTGTAAATTAAAATGAAATTTCAGTAAAATGCAGAATAGTCCTAAAATTTAAACGACTACGAGCACCTGGCGGTGTACATTTAACATGTAAATCAAATTGCAAATTTAAAACATCGTGAACATATCTCAATAGCTTAGAGATATTGGTTCATCAGCGTAAATGTTAATTCCATTGTTTTTTTCGTGGTGTAATATGTTCTTGTTAGCCTCGTGTGACAATCCGTTCTTGTTTCTTATTTTAGAAAACCTTTTCTTTCAGCATTCTTTAGGTAGGAAGATTCATAAATATGTTCTGTGGAGAGTGAGATTCTGTTTTGTCTTATTGGAACACGTTTGTTCTCAGGTTCTCGTTGACATGTATGGAAGAAAAATTCTTTGTTTCAAATTTTGAACTGTCGACCTTTTAGTTTCACATGTATACGCTCATATGCGGCCGCTCATTGTGCACGCAGCACCATCGGCGATTGTTGCTGAATCGCAACCTTATATGCCAATAGAAATGAAGACAGTGTCCCCGAGGTGTTCGCTTCTATGTGTCATAATCTTCTTTTTTCATCGTTGTTGCCAGTTTCCATAAAGCATTTCACATTGGTAGCAACCTAACCCAGAGAATACATTTTCTATAGTTACTTATTTTACAATTTTATTCAATATAGGGTATGGCTAGAATGATACTACTGTATGTAAAAGTTAATACAAGTTTAAAAAGCATAGAGTACACATTTTATGTATCAACTCCATTGGTTATAAACTGTTTTTATTTTTCATTTTTACATTTTTTCTATGAAGCGAATTATTCGACTTGAATGAATTAGCAGCCTAAATTGTATCTGCCCAACATATCGCTCGAATTGCTTAATTGAAAAATCGATGAGACTTATTTAGCATTGTAAAAAATACATTCATTCTCAATGAGCTTGATGCTCTAACTCATTCACGCTGTTTTAAGTTTTCTGCTCACATTACGCTCACTTATCCATTTTAAAACACATGTGATTTCTTCACCGAATGGGTGCCATCACCAATCTTGATATGATAATTTCTTCACAGCGAGTCAAATGAATGAACATCACGTAAATAATCACCAATAAATAAGAGATCATATCAAATTTATAATTCCCAATTTTTTGGCTTTGATGAGAGTAATCAGACTAAACTAGAATTAAGTCATCGTCTTCGGTTCACATTTGGTTTTGTACTAAACTGAACAAGTTCATGTAAACCACAAACCAGCATATTTTTCAGCCTGTTATGTCTTCACTGAAGTAATGGATTCAATAGTGACGATTTCCATTCACTGCCGGCCTTTATAAATTTGGCATACATTTTTAAACACAACACGCACAAGTAGAACAATTTTCTAAAATACCTATGAGACACAGTATTGCGAATTGAATAAAAATATATTCCCTCCTTTGATAGCGTCCAAAAAGTTTCAACAAATAGTTCAGCATTGAGGGTTATGTTAGGCCAATGCATAAAATGTTACATGAATGTCATAAGTGCCTCGTATCTTACTGACAACTTACTATATTAATAACTTTTCCTGAGTTTCGCCTTGAAAATCGCCTAATTTCAGAAAACAGAAACCTGGGCAGAATCAATACTGAGAAATCCTGAAAGAGTTTTCAAACCCTCAAAAAATTACGGAACACAGACGTCCGATGTTCAGTCTAACAGTTGATGATAGATGTTATAACACATTTGTGTAACTACAAATAAGTACACTTTGAAATCTTCGCTAGATAATTTTTAACTTCCGTTTGCTGGCATCTGCGATGCCTAAATGTGAAACTGAGAGTCAAACTCTTTGACTAGTACTGTTTTAAAGTAACTAACTACACTGTCGCGACCTAACCTTTTAACCTTTCCAGTTGGGGTTTCCGAACAGCTTATTCCCCCACAGCCAGGGTGGGAGCTGGAATACGTATCTCATGTACGAGTACATAACAATGAAGACTCTGAGAAAACCTGATCGCAACTAGAAATCTAATTTCTAAGTTTTCTGGTTCAGATATTTTTAATTTAAATGGAAAAGTAATTTGCACTCATCATCGATGCAATTTAACTTACAAGCTTTCTTCTGAAACGGAGATCAAAATAATTTTGTTATGAAGGGACAACAAAGGACGGATGTAGAGGATAAGCTTTACTATTCAGAAAAACTACACCTTAAGAAAGGCATTGATACTGTTCTTCAAATGGTTAATTATTTGTTAACTCGCAGGTTTCTGATATGGAGGGAGCCTGTAAAATTTCCATTATATCTCACTATTTGTCTAAGTTGGCTGGAAACCGAAGTCTTTTGATTTCGTTGCTATTAAATGGAAGAATGACTGACGATATGACCTCATAATTCTCTGTTAACAATCCCTTCAGGTTGTGAAAAATCTGTCAAGTTTGTTTTTAGAGTCTTAGATTTTGTCACAATTCATAATAATTGCACAAGCCACTGTGGGAAAATAATAATTTTATTGCTGCGCAGAGTGCAATCAGCACCGAGAATATCCTGACCGTCTGTATAAAGGAATTTATCTCATTATTGAAATTTGCACGCTGCGTTAAAAATTATTCGACGAAGCAATGGATATCTGGAACATATCTTTTGTAGCTAACATTGATCTCTTTAATTATGGCATAGTCTAAGGGATTAGGGCTTTTTCTTCCATTTTATTGATGGGGGAACAGGTAATCCAATAATTCGCATAGTAGCTCCGTTGCTTACGTGATCGTTTTCGATTTGTATCAGGTTGTAACAGAAGTTCTGTCCCATTTTTGAGCTATATGTTTAGGGCACGATTACTTCAATTTAGCTTGTTAATGTTGTGGGCTTATCTATAGTAATTAATAAAATATTATTTCTTCTTTCAGATTGTATGATAACTTTTGTAATTAATAACTATTTTTGCCCTAATGCACACTCCAAGTACAGAGCATATCAAGCATATTTTACTGTTTGAATTTCATAAAGGCAATACGGCAAGCTCAGCAGCAAAAACACTCAAAGACACTTTTGGAAATGATGTTGTGAATGAAAAGACCTGCAGAAGATGGTTTTCACGTTTCAAAAAGGATCCCTCCAATCTGAAAGATGAACAGAGATAAAAAAAACTCAATTCTGAACAATTGCAAGCTGCAATAGATGAAAATCCAACCTGCACTACTAGAGAACTGAGCAAAACGTTTAATGTAAGCCATATGACCATATATCGGGAAATGGAAAGCTTGGCAAAGTCTCAAGGGCTGGGAAATGGGTCCCACACGATTTGTCAGAAATCAACAGGCAACAGCGTGTGACCTATTGTGTTTCACTGCGTTCTCGTGAACTTCAGGCACCTTTTTTAGACCGAATCATAACTGGCGACGAGAAGTGGATCCTTTACAACAATGTTGAGCGCAAAAGACACCGGCTAAGTCGTGGTTCAAAGCCAATTCTACAGGCAAGAAGTGGACTGCATCCTAAACAAATTATTTTATGTTTATGGTGGGATTTGAAGGGAGTTGTTTTTATGAACTAATGAGTGAAAATCAAACAATAATATCTGAAGTTTACAGTCAGCAGCTAACTCGTTTAAAAGCAGTTTTACATGAAAAACGGGAATCTTTGATCAAACGAAAAGGAGTGATTCTGCACCAAAATGCCAGACCCCACACTTCAAGAGCAACTAAAAATCTCATTGAAGAATTTGGTTGGGAAGTCATGCATCACCCACCATATTCTCCTGATCTTGCTCTAACCGATTTTCATCTTTTCAGGAGCTTACAGAATCATTTAATGAGACAAAGGCTTACATCAAGAGAAGAGGTCGAAATGAAACTAGTTTCTTTTTTTGAGTCCAAACTGGCTAAATTCTATGAAGAAGGAATCAGAAGCTTATGACAAGATGGGAAGATGTAATTAATAAAAATGGTGACTATGTCGAAAACCAAATAAAAATATTTATGACAGGATTTTCACTTTATTTCAAATTTTAAAAAAAGTGACAGAACTTCTGTTACAGCCTGATACTTCATTGATTTGTTTTAACAATTTTCTACGCACAGCGTGTTCAAACAAAGTATGAAATAGTGTTGATATAGAAGTTTTCACGAGTCTGGGCCCTCATGAGTTTGCGAGAAATGAGTTATCAAATAGGGATACAAAATTGTACTTAATATGTGCTCAATTCACTGATGTATTTTGTTCTTTAAAGCAGAAACACGCAACAGCATTCTCAATCTTTCAATTCGTACTGATTCTCGGTGTGTTTCGTCCTCGGTGTGTTTGGTGTAGAAATTTGCAACCGTGTGCATTCCTTCCAAAAAGAACTTCAATTGACTGCAAATTCCCTCTGGGGGAGACAACAATTGTACCAAAGAGAATTAGCACTTTTGAAGATGTGAGTTCCCGAGCTGAACGTTGCGTATAGGCTTTCATTTTGTTTAAATAGCATGGGTTTTTAGTTCTGCCAAGGACGGTCACTTTTTGTTTACTTCTGCCTTTTACAGTATTTATTTATCACATCATTTTCAACTTTTATCATGTGTCATCAAGTTCTAAGTAAGGATTCTACTGATGTATTGCTTGTGGGAAGGTATTTTTTAAATTATTTAAATTGCTTAAACTTCTTTTAAGGGGGTCATCCGAGGCCCCTGCCAGGCCCCTGTCGGTCCGATGAGCATAATTCATATTTTTGTTGAAAAAGGACCCTTAGGTGGTGGACTATTCGGTCCTAAAATTTTATGGCGATACGGACACTAGATAACACCCCGGGGGGTGTTAGGGGAACAAAAATCCTGAATTTTCGACCCCATTTCGACCTCATATAAAAAGAAAACGAAACGGGAAATGGAAAATTTTCTACTGTATCTTTGTTTGCAATGCTTCAAGGATTCTAAAACTGTCTTTGGTTTTGTTCTAGCATAGAAACTCAATGATTTCTATTTTGAAATATCAATAAAAATGAACTAAAACACCAATTTGTGAATTTTTTTCAAAAAACTAAGGCCTGAATCGAAAAATCAATTGAAGAAATTGTGTTTCTTTTCAAAAGTTACATAAATATAATAGTCAAATTTCATAAGAATCAGACTACAAATATAAAATTTCATAATTTTTATGAAATAAATTTTATTTTTTTTTCTGTAAATTACAATTCTTAGTGTGAATTTGAAGTTATGCATGGAGATTATCGGAATAAAAATGAAAACAGCATTCAATTACAAAAATTGTCCGTTATACTTCACCTAAAAAAAAATTACTTTTTGGCTTATACCCAAAACCTCAAATTTTCAACATTCAAAAGAATAGAAGTCGGTGAGTTTTCATACTAGGAAAAAACAAAGACCGTTTTAGAATCCTTGAAGCATTGCAAACAAAGTTACAGCAGCTTTTTTCCCTATTTAACAATTTAATTTTTTTTATTCCAGCTAAAAATCCAAAAAAATGTATATTTTAATTAAAAATAAAATTTCTTATATAAAAACGATATTTTGAAAAATGGAAAATTCTCTACTGTAATTTTGTTTGCAATGCTTCAAGGATTCTAAAACTGTCTTTGGTTTTTGTTCTAGCATAAAAACTCAATGACTTCTATTCTTTTGAAATATCCATAAAAATGTGTGAAAAAACTAATTTTTCGTATTTTAAAATATGAGTTTAAATGTGTTTTAAAAAAAAATATACTGGCCAAATTTCAAACGAATCAGATCAATTTTTAAAAATCGTTGAAGTGACCTCCTTAATTTAGCCGTTACAACATGTGTATGGTGTGAGGACACCTCGTGCATGGATTTTCCATTCCCTTAATTTTATCCTGAATAGTGCCTTTCTCCTTTGCCTTTTGATAATATCATTGTTGTGGTTATATAGAGGCTTAAACTAACTTGTAAACTTATCAAATGATGTAATTGATTGCGAAATCATTTATGGATTACCTTTCATGCTTTAGGGAAAAAATAACGCCTTCTTGTGGTTTCAGAGATGTCTAAGGATTCGTACCTAAGACCAGTCCAGTAGTCTGAATAAAATGCATTTTGCTTCAAAACTGTCTTCTTAAGGATTTCAAATATTTGGCGTCAAGTGGATAGAAACACGTAGAGAAGGCCTGTAAAATTAAATTGTTTACTATAGCTATAGGGATGGCAATTTTTCAGTTGTAAAGGGAAAAATTTAGTAGAACAAGTTTTAATAGCTTCACTCAATGCACAGAAGTCAACATATTATGATTACAGAAAGATTGATAGGCAATATTCAAAAGAAAATTTATTAATCCACTTGTTTTTTTTAATAAGTGTCAGCTGATGGTCAGCGAGCAAATCCTCGGATCGCTGAGAAGCCACCCCCCCAACAGCAGTCCAAGGAACCGAAAAGGCCGCCTAGGTTCAAGCCCCTGCCAAGCCTTCCCAACGAGAAGAAATGTACCAGTTCTTCTCCCTCTCCTTCTCCTTCTTCTTCTTCTTCTTCTTCTGCTCATTTTCCAATGTTTCCTCCAAGACAGCCTATGATGCCGCCAAGTTGTAACTGGTCTCCTTCGTCATCAGATATTACTTCATCTCCTCCTCCCAGGCCTCAGAAGCCGCCTGCACATGTAGACCGTGACAGTGAAGCAGCCCCTGCTCGAGCTTCACCCATATTGACGAACAGATCGCCTACTTCTCCTAAGAAATTTGATCCCTCAGAAGTGTTAGAATTCAAGAAACGTGATGCTAAATTACCGAAGCAACCTAAATTTCTCCCTTCTACGACAGACGCCCCTACGATCTCAAGGCCTAAGACCCACGGAAGCACACACTTACAGAGATCAACATCGCACGTGGATGGTACCGTGAAGACCTCAAAAGCAGGATTTCCTTGCATGAACTTGGACTCGCAACGCCCGCTATCTCAAGAAACTGTCAGAAACACTGAATCACCCCCTCCTCCTCCTCCTCCTCCTCAACCTTCAATGGATGCAGTCGTGAATGTTTCACTGGCAAATGACAGGACGGCACTCAATGAAGAGTTTGACTTCCCACCTCCTCCACCCATGGTTCCCGCAAATCATGAGAATGTTTCACCTTTTGGCTTGGTGTCAAATTTCAATTCGGGCTCAAATTCTCCGCGTTCTGGACTTCAGCCTAAGGAAAACCAAGTAAGTAAATATTTTCCTGTGATCTGTTTTGAAGACTTTGTATCTTACTGAATACCTTATAAAATTCATGGCAGAACCATTAGCGCACGAATTTATCTATTTAATACATAATGTAGATCTTAACTGACAATTCAAAATTGCAGATGCACTTTAGTGCTAAATCTTAGGTTCGTTGATAACTTATACCTATATTACTTATACAAACTGTTTTTCTTTTTTTCTTTTTATTCAATAGCTCATGAAAGTGAAATTTTACAATCAACTACACAAATAACTCTACAAAAAGTCATTTTTTCATAGTATTTTGATTTTTCTATCTTAATTTTCAAAAGACAAGACAATTCATCATTAAAACCCTGGAAAAGGATGATTTCAATTGAGATTTATAATTCTGAGCACACCATCACTCTGGACTGATAAAACGTGGGTCAAAAGGGCCCTGGATTGATAAGAGACAGTTATCTAAGAGTATAAAAGGGTTGGTAAGAATGGCATGTCCTACGACCTAACATCGGCAGCCTTGACCCCTTCTAAATGAGTGGCATACATATACTGTAAGTGAAGCGGGAGCGCCAGAGTAGGGCATTTATTATCAAAGGCCACTGTGTAACAAACTGCCGTTGTGTGCAAGATTTTACATACTATACTTACAAGAGACACGAATCCCTGCAAAATCTAGCGCTCCTCAATTATTGCTCCAGTCCTACGGCGTGAGTGAACGCTTTAGAGTTCAATGACACTAAAGCTACCACCTACGGAGAAAGTTCTATCTCCAAAAGCCAACCCTGAACATGAAAACGACCGGATCTCAACTTTATAAAATGGCCAGTGGACAACTCCACAAACCGGCTAGAGATCAGCTGCATAAATAGGTCACAAGACAATTCCAAGAACTGGCCGATGAACAAATACGAAAAAGCTGTCTCAGAACCATCGCAGCCACTGAGCAAAACGAAGAACCTACATCGTACCAACTAAATGAAACAGAACATTTTAACCAAAATAGCGCCATAAAGATATCAGATCAAGGTCAGCTACGCACAAAGCAGTCTTCAAAACTGAGAGAAATGCAAGTTTATTACGATATTAAAACTCTAAACAAAACTTGGCTTGACGTAAATGAGAGACATCCTCCAACGAAAGTCTCCCTGAAACGGTGTGTCTTTTACAATGTTGATAAACCTTCGACCAGCAAGAGAGGAGGCGGTTCTACACTTTATATCAAAGAAAATATCAATAAAACATGAAATATCGGCAGGAACGCAGGAAATTGAGAAACAACATTTAACAATATATCCACGACAAAGAACAACAATTCGTTGTTCGTCTATAGGAACAGACAATTCGTCTGTAGGAACTCGACCAGCACAGCAACCGACGTTGACGGGCTTCATCATTTCCTCGGCAATATTCTCAGTAATCCTAACGAAATTCTAATTGTTGATGATTTCAATCTTCCCTACGCAGAGGGTATATCACTACAAGTCGAGTCCCTTGAAACAAGTTTATAGATTTCTTAAACGCAAATTCTTTGCAATAGCGCGTCCATGAACTGACAAAACAATAGATTGTACCTCGTTATCACCACCTCTGACAGAATCAATGCCATAGAGGTCACGGATGAAGCAGGAAATCGTATGATAGATTTTTCTCTCGCTGTCAACGACTATTACGCTAGGGAAAAACGAAAATGACTTCTAAACTACTCCTGAGCAAATTTCGAATTAATGAAAGAGGAGCTCGGCCGAGTTGTCTTCGAAGACCTAATGAGGAACATTACATACCCCAACAAAGCGACCGAAACCGACCAATAACCCTCCCCTGGTTTACATACGAAATGCAGAGCAACAAACGTATCGAAGACCCAAAGTCTACCAAACCGAAGCTCATCATCACCTTGAGCCCACTCGTACCTGCAGAGCATCAAGCGGATGATCAGACCCACAAAGCAGAATAAAGAAATCACTGGTGCAGATTAAGCCAAAACAAGTCCCAAAATCTTCTATGAATATATCAGTAAAAGACGACTCAAAAAATTCCCCACGAGCGCATTCAAAGTCTACTTCACTTCATCATTTATAGAAACGACCTTAACATGAATTTATGAGTTAAATTAACTAATTCTCAAATGACGCGAAACTTTGTCATAGGGCATTCAGCGAGAGAGATAGAATAACAATTCAAGCAGACATTAACCATTTTCTACTATGAACCAAAACTTGCAAATGAGCTTTAATATTAAAAATGCTTAGTAATGCGCTTCGAAAGTAATATTCGGCACTTACTACTCACCATGAAGGATACTCCGAGTGAAACAGTAATCCAACAAAGTGATCTTGACATCACTTCCCTCACAGAGGGGCACAACTATTGTATACTTAGGAATTGCGCTCCCAGGGGAAACATATCCTCAGTAGAAGGTTAGGTAGGTCTTTTTTTTCGTTAAAATATAAAAGTTTTTTGTTATATTACGAACAATCTTTTTTCGGCTCACAATTATCCTATTTTTCAGCATCCACTACTTTCTTCGGTGCTGCTATGGCATGAGGTCTACCATAGCATGAGGTCTACCTCTACTTGGTACTATAGCGTGAGGTTAGGTTACTAATGAATATTACTTATTTCCATACGTTTAATTCAGCGATAAACACATAATTTGTAGATCTCAAACTGCATCTGGGTAGGTGATATATGGCGGTAGACCTCACGCTATAGTAGCGCCCCTTCTTCTTCAACTTTTGTCATGTTTCATTCAATTCTTTTCGAACTTGCTGTTTTTATGCGCTAAGGATCTTTTGTGGGAACACACCTAGTACACAGATTCCCCGCTCCCCTAACTATACGAGATGGTGCCTTCCTTCTTCCTCTCTTTAGAACACTTTTGTTGTTTTGTTGAACACTTTCTCAAACTGCATCTGGGTAGGTGATATATGGCGGTAGACCTCACGCAATAGTAGCGCCCCTTCTTCTTCAACTTTTGTCATATTTCATTTAATTCTTTCCGAACTTGCTGTTTTATGCGCTAAGGATCTTTTGTGGGAACACACCTAGTACACAGATTCCCCGCTCCCCTAACTATACGAAATGGTGCCTTCCTTCTTCCTCTCTTTAGAACACTTTTGTTGTGACTAGAGAGGCTTTATGAACTTATCTAACCTAATCTAATCTAATTTTAGCATCACCATCACGTAATATCTCGATCATAACAAAAGTATAACAAAAATAATTCAGAATGTAAGCTGAATTCCTGGCTTCATAGCAAGAAACTTTGAACACAAGACGTTAAACTGCCCCTGCAAAGGCGCCATGCAGTCCGACGGCGTCTAGACTATGCGGTGCAACTCTGGTGCCCTACCTCAAGGCGAGATATCTATAAAATGGAGGGAGTTCAGCATTAAGCAACGAAAATTATTCCAGAACTCCGTAATCTCAGGTGTAGGAGACGACTCCAACCGACCAAATTCATTTTCCTTCTAGAAAAATATCGAGGTCAATCAATAAAGACCTACAAATATCTAAATGGTTTTAATGATGGTACCTCGGAAGAGCTTATGGGCACTGAGGAAAATGAAGTACCACATAAAACGGCC